>CATIWJ010004689.1:0-21508 GCA_949640765.1 Croton laevigatus | reverse complement strand
ATCAGAATTGATATTGGTAGGTTTTCTTAATTAAGGCCAATTTATCCTATCCGGAAATAAATTCTCAATTCGTGCCTAACTCCTATCCGGAAAATTAGAGCAAGAATCGCATAAATTAAAACCTAGTTTAATAACTCTCCTACCAGGAAACAAGTTAAACCCACAATCCAACCTAGGCTTCTATCAGAAAACACCTAAATTAAATTGTTATGCCAAAAGTGTAAAATCAAGAATGAAATAAATCAAAATTGAAAACCTAATCTTCTATCAGAAAACAATCAGGTAATAAAAATAATTCATTCATTCAAGCATTAAGAATAAAACTACTTCTGACATAAATATCAATTTGAAAATAAAATTCTAAAGATACTGCATCCTGATAATCAAGGGATTGTGTTTCCCCTAACAAAAGAACTACTCCTCCATAGAGAAATCAAGAAAACACAAGTTTGAGAGAAAATACATTGTTTGAAAATAAAGATAAAAAAGAAGAAGAAGAAATCAAACTCTTAATCAAGAAAATCCAATGTTCTTCTTCAAGAATCCCAAAATCTCCAAGGAAAAGCTCCCAAAAATTGTCCAAAACGATGATGATCCCGCTTTCTCACGTGTTCTTCTCTTTTGTAGCCGTCCTTTCTTCTGTTTCAAGTCTATTTTCGGCCTCCTTAACCTTCATGAATTCGTGGCCCTTGGATTAGATTATTAGGTTTCTTTAAAACCTGAGCCGTCCAGATCTCACAGGGTGCCATCAATCTCACAGGGTCCCTGTGAAGTAGACTGTTTCCAAGCTCTCTTTTCCACTTGCTTCTATTTCCTTTCCAAGTAATTTTCTCCACCAAAAACACTACAAAACAACCAAAATAACTAACATAAGGCGAAAACACATAAAAGAATAAAAATCAAACAAATAACATAATAAAACCTAAGAAAAACACACTAAACACATTAATAATAATACCAATATATATATAAATTAGACATATATCATTATACATGAGGAAAGCAGTAAATCTAACCTAGGGGAGGGGGTAAGGCTAGAACCCGGGTCTCCCTGGTAAAGGAGTGGAGCAGCCAACCACTGCGCCAACTCCTTGACCTAACAATATGAAAGATTTGATTCTTTTGGATTCAGTTATTAAATACTTTTTCGTGAAGGATTTTGTTATTAAACGCTTGATTAAAAATTGATTGAATCATCAATTAATTAATTGATTATATATATATATATATATATATATATATTTTTTTTTTATCGTACGTTACACGTGTGCATTCGTTCGTTTAGTTACTCGTTATTTAATTTTTTTTAATATCTTTTAGAAGGCTAAAAATTCATAAAATACAAATAATTTCTAAAATTTAAAGGGTTTTGGAAGTAAATAGCACATTTTGGAAACTAATAAGTGCTTGCTAAGTAGCACCAAATTTCCAAAATATAGTAAATAGCACATTTTCAAAAATGCAAATTTAAATTTCAAAATGCCCTCATTTCAAAAAAATTCAAAAATATTAATTTCTTAGGTTAACTTTTTGACTGTCGCTAGACCTCCCCAGACCATCACCAAAACTTATCGAACTGCCACCGAACTGAGTTTATGGCTCGGCTCGACTCAGCTCAGCTCATATACCTGGGTATATGGCTCACTCATATACTCTTGGTATATGACTCGTATGCCTTGGTATGTGGGTATATGGCTTATATGTCTACTCATATATTGGAGAAAAATATAATTTTGTCATATAATTTTGGTAGGGATTTGAATCCAAGACCTTTAAAAATGGCAAAACACACTATTTCACTATGACATGAGCCAAATAATGTTATATTATTACATAAAATTATATATATGCCCTACTCCGCCTGACCTCCACCTTTCTCTAACTAACCTCAACCCGGACTACCACCACAGGTCGATGGAATTTTAGCTGCCTACCGGAATTTGGTTGGAATTTTTGCCAGTCAATCGCTGGACTCTGTAATATTTTTTAATTTTTTTTAATTTATTTAAAAGAAATCAAATAAAAAATAAAAGAGGGATAAAAATGTAAAAATAAAAATAAATGTGTTATTTACTACATTTTTCAAAGTTTGTGCTATTTACTAAATCAAACTTAAAAAATGTGATATTTACTTACATTTTCTAAATTTTAATTTTAATTTAAGACTCTTTATATATTATAGAATTTAAATTATGTTAGTTAAAAAAATTTAATTAAGTTAGAAAATAATTTTATTTATTATTAATTTATTTGAAATTTAAATTTAACTTATTTTATATATTAAAAAAATTAAATTAAATTTGAAAAATAATTTATTTATCATTTTCTCATTATAATCTAAATTTTAAAAAAAATGCACTTTTGGCTAGTGATTGATTTTGATACTATTATTGTCACGACTCAACCCGGGGTCGTAACCGGCGTGCAGCTAAACTGAAGTCTGACTGTACAAGCTTGTAAAATGATCAACTTAACTGCCTTCGTCAACTACTTAGGTCCAAATTCATTGGCCTAAAATAATTAACCCAAATTGACTAAATAGTTAGGTGGTCTAACTTATTTATCACATCAAATCTCAGTCAATATTCGATGTGGGAATTCACAAAATTGCATTAAAAGTGTGCTATACAAGGATTTGTTGGACCTCAGGCGCTACCAACTCTTCTAAAACCAATTGGTGTTAGAAGAGGCGCATACCTTTGCCTTAAAGTGTATGCTCACACAAAGTGCCCACGGGTTCGACTGAGAATCACGGGACAATTGATGCGCCCCAACAATCTCCCCCTCAACAATTGCTCCGCAATTGCTCCCAACATGAATCGAACCCATGACCTTTGGCTCTGATACCACTGTTGGACCTCAGGCGCTACCAACTCTTCTAAAACCAATTGGTGTTAGAAGAGGCGCATACATTTGCCTTAAAGTGTATGCTCACACAAAGCGCTCATGGGTTCGACTGAGAATCACGGGACAATTGATGCACCCCAATAGGATTAGCACATATATTCAGACTTATTAATGACAATTAAGTGTGATAATTTTAATTCATTTTGTGAAATCTATCTCAAACTTATGTCAGAATTTTTATATGACGATTAAACTTATTTATAATTTTAAAATATAAAATATTTAGATATATAATAACCATTGAAAATAAGTTTACTAAAAAATTTGACATCTTTTGATACTAAAAAAAAATTAAATATACTTCAATTTCTTATTGGGTGGGATGGATAGCCAAATTCGATCCCAACTCACTAAAATGCATTTCTAACGCTTGTATATTGCATGGAATAATAGAAAAAGGGATTTGAAGGCAAATAGCACATTTTCAAAATTAATAAATACTAAATAGCATCAAGTTTTCAAAATGTACTAAATATTATATTTCAATAAAATTAATTTTAGAAAGCCTCAAATACGCCTCCCTAACCTAAAAGATTCAAACATACCCTAATTCTCGTAACCCAACAACTCCACCGTCTGGTTGCTTGAGCTTTACCGAACCTTCGCAGTTGTCACTGAACCCACTAATGCCATTTCCAAATCTGTATCGGTACATACTCATATACTTGGGTACATGGCTTATATACTCGATATATGGCTCCTCACATCCCAAGGTATATGGCTTAACATATACTAGGTTTGGTCGTTGGACCGCCACCACCGGAATTTCGCTGAACCACCTTTGGAACTTCGTCCGATGTTATTCATTTCTAAATATTATTAATTAGTTTATTTTTGGTTTATTATTATATTTTGAACTCTTCTTATTACATCCGCCTACTGTAAATACTGTATAAGCGCAAAAGTTCCAGAGCATAGCCATAGAATCCATCGGAACTCAGAGGTTAAATG
This sequence comes from Croton laevigatus, assembly GCA_949640765.1. Taxonomy (NCBI): domain Eukaryota; kingdom Viridiplantae; phylum Streptophyta; class Magnoliopsida; order Malpighiales; family Euphorbiaceae; genus Croton; species Croton laevigatus. The sequence continues at coordinate 17,650 of CATIWJ010004689.1, read as the reverse complement.
TGCTCAAGTCATAGTAAGGTCATAATGTGATAACAACCTTGTTGTGATCGTCGCAAGACCTTCCTCTATCATTGGAGAAGACAACTTTAAAATTAAACCTTTAAGACCTTTACCCTTTCCGAACAGAGTTTTAGTTTGTAATTCTCACTTGTTGTGTTTAAACCTTCTATTATTTATTCAATAGACAACCGAAACATCAAAGATCAAATCAACCTCTATTGCTAACTTGATTGCTAGGATGCCTCAAGAAATCTTGGTACACCATATAAGTTCTAGGAAGAACAAAGAAGTAAAATAACCTCTCAAATTAAAATTCAATAATAATAATTATGTATCTGTCCATATAAATTCATTTTAGGCCTTTATATAACCTGAAAACCATATCATAAAAGAAAACAAACTTTAATTGACCTAAACTAACAAGGAAATAATTAAATAATCCTTAATCCAACTTAAAATAGGATTTGGCCAACTAAAGGATACAAAAATTCAGCCAACTAGCTAATTAAATAAAAAGAAATAAAAAAAAAGGCCCTAATGAAGTGTTTAGGCACAATTTCGTCCTCCTATGCTTAACCTTTGACTTTTGTAAGCATCTCGGCCTAATTTCATCCTCCTATGCTTAATCTTAGGCTTTGACAAGCATGGCCATCTTCTTCCCACTTGAACTTGACTTGTCGAATAGGTAATCTTTTAGTGACATGGATTCAGATTCATCTCTTTCCAAATTAGTATGCATGCCTTGGATGAGAACTTGTAGTGCCTCTTTGAACTTCTTAGCCCTTAGCCTTATTATAGGATCAGTATATGTTGGTTTGGCCTCCTTGGGTTCGATCTCTTTAAGTCCATTCCTAAGCTCCTTGCTTGACCTTTGATTATGTTCTAGCTTCAGTCCATGTGTATCATAATGGGTGATGTAACACCCTATCTTGGTCTAGTGGATGGACCTCGATGGAATGCTACCTACTAATATTGGATCTATATCTTATAAGTCATGTTTATTCATTTAAGTCATGTTATACTTTGTCACACAAATTTCAATTTTTTATGCAGCCAAATTTTAGGTCCATTTCTACGGAAATTTTGCCAGAGCTTCGCTACACATACAAATATCTGTGAATATTAACAGTGACTATTCACTGACTCTTGCATAAAAAAATTTTTCACAAACACTTCGGCAATCTGTCCTTATACCCTCACTCCTCATATAAATAAAAAATAAACACTTCAATATCAAAACAAAGTAAAAACCCAAGCCATACAATTAGTTTAAGATTACTAAGGTTTATGTGTACTAATATTTATCTGGGAGTAACAGCTAAGTTATATATACATGCCACAACTAGGTAAATACAGAATAAAAAGTAACCTCAAAGCTGCCTGGTAAAAAGCCGGTCAGAACTGACAAAGACTGCTACTTCTGCTACTACTACTAACCTGCGAGTTACAGAAATAACTCGTTGAGCACTATTGCCCAATGGATACTTTAACTATTGAAAATATATAATTTAAAAGGAAACTTAAACAAAGAAATATAAATCAAATCATCTTTGAAAACAAATATTTGAAACGGAACAGGTAGTTTATAAATAGAAGTATGCAAGTAAATAAGTGTATTTACCAAATTAACATTTTATTTAATTCACTCTACTAGGTATTTAGCAGAACTTTGGGATAAGGCAATCAGATAGATCAAATAATGGTTATATATCCAATAATCACAGTACAATTGTACTGGAATCACTAAATAAATTTCCATATCAAATATCAAATACTAGCCGAGCACACTTATGGGTAGCCGGGTCATTAGCAAATAGATATGCGCATCACTATACAAATAAGCAAATAGCAAATAGCAAATAGACTGCGGACCGTTTTACAAATATTATATGATGCGTCATACCATTATCGCCAAGTTCGGCTTAAACCAAGTAGGGCTTTGTATTTCAAAATTTAGTCATTACGCAAATGAATTGATTTATAAGACTTACAACTAATATTACAAGTCAAATATCAACAATAATTCAATATTCAACTAGTAGCAATCATTTACTTGTAATCGAACTTTTAGCTCAAAAACAGACATTTGAATACGTTTTTACTATTCTTTGTTCAATTTGATTAACATTTTAGGCTCACTTGAAAAATTGACCATATGAATAGTATTTTACAAAATGAATAGTAATCAAAAATACCAAATGAATAGTAAATTATAAAATGAATAGTAATTTGGCTAACTTTGTCAACTTAAATGGAATAGTATACAACCCATTCAAGGCTTTCTTAGGTATCCTAAATGAGTCATATATATTCCTTTATGTGTTGGTAGGAAACTTATGAAGTTTCAATTAAAAATTTAAAGGTTTAGGCATTGAAAATGTTAAGGGATGAAAAATGGCACAAATGGTCTTTCGTTGGAGACTATTCGGCCTAACTTGGGTACCAATGGGAAAATTGTATTTTTTTTTCTTGTAAAATTTATTTTTAGACCTCTTATGATATATTATTAAAGAAATGAAGTCCCTTTGCAAAAATTCAATTAAGATTTTTAATGAAAATTCATCAAAGTTTAGGTTTACTTAAGATAATTCTTGCATACTTAGTTTGGATGGATTAATTTGCAATTTAAATGGCATATTGACTACTTAAAACACATCCACACATCATATAAACACAAAAACATATCATTATACAATACAAACCCTTCGGCCAAAACAAGAAAATTTGGAGAAAATAGATAATTTTCAAAGTTAAAGTAACAAACCTTGTAATTTGTTGTCTTTGTCTTGTTAATGGTCGTCCCTAAGCTTTTCTTCTTGATTTCCTACATAATACACATCTTAACATATTTAACATAAACCCTAGGTCAAGAATTTATAGGCTTACCTAAGTAGTTTTTGTAATTTCTATCAAAATTTATGCTTAACAAAACTTAAAACACCAAAATCTTCTCCATTTAAGAACCCTTAATTTTTTACTATTCATCATATTAGGGTTCATACTAAACATCATGTAAAACAAGGATTTTATTACATATATCACTTATATCTTGCTTAGGAATGAAAAACTAAGCTAAAAACCATAAATTTCAAGTATGGAAACATGGATTTACCTTGGAATTTTCTCTTCCTTCTTCTTCTTCTCCAAGCCATCGCCCCTCCTATGGAAAATGACCAAATTTATAGGCCAAAATGAACAATGTGTAGGCATGCTCACTTGTTCCCACTTTTTGATTGGTTTTCGAAGTCAAAGTATGTACTTTTGTTGGTTAAAATTAAGTCAACCATCCAACCTTCATATTTTAACCAAATACATCCTAAAATCATCACACTTGATCACATGGAACATTATTAAGGCAAATGACCAAAATGCGCTTTTTTAAAAAATTTTGTGATGCTTCGTTGCGACCAGAAAACTCCCGAGATTTCATATTTGACATCTGTTATAGACATTATTAAGACCCTACGTAACTTTTTAAAAAATTCCGCTTAGGTCCTCAACATCACTTATAATGCCTGATGGGTCCCGTTGGGCTCCGTTGGCCTACCTTTGCCTCCAGATGTGACAGTCGTCAATCCAGTACCTTTATTTATCACATACTCTTTACTATTTACATGTATTTACAGTTCTCCATAAAGTTTCCCATAGCGGTGCTTAACCTCAGAGTCCTTATGAGTTCTTGGGTCATGCGTGAACTTGGCAATGTTCGGTATCCTAGGCAAATGGATGTGACCGGTGACCTTATGGAAAGTTGTAAATATGATATATATCAGAGGATGCATGATAAATAAAGGCTTTGGACTGACGATCATCGCATTCGGAAGCAAATGTAAGCCAACGGAGCCCAACGGGACCTATCGGGCATTATGGAAAAAAAAAGTCAAGGACCTAAATGGAATTTTTTAAAAATTTGAGGACCTAAATGGAATAATACCCATAAAGGATGTCAAAAATGAAATCTCAGAATTAATCGTGTATCATGATTTTTTCCGAAAACGCGCGTATGAAAAGTTACGCCGAATTCCTTCGAAGGGCATTTTGGTCATTTGGCTTGGAGGGAGTTAGTAAGCATAAAAATAAAGTTTAGCCACCAAAATAGACATAGAAAAGTGGTTGAAAATTTTGACCAAATGCTAGCCAATCAATTTGCTTACTTGGACTTTATTAGCCAATCAATATTAAGAAATTAATTAAATAAAAATTAAGCATATAAAAGGAAGCTTGAGACATAAAAATGAGCAAAATTTTCCCATTCTCCAAAAGAGCACTACGGCAAGAACAAGAAGAAAAGGAGGAAGAAGAACCTAAGGGAAATCACCATTTTCAAGCTTGAATTTCATAATTTTAGGCTAGATTTTCAAGTTCTATGCATGCTATAGCTTATATTTAGTCTTAAATTCATGATTTTCTAACCATCCATGATGAACCCTAATATGGATGAATAGTTAAAATTAGGATTCATATGATGGAAGGTTGAAGATAATGAGATTAAGTTAGAATTAGGTAGTTTAAGCCATAATAGTAATTAGGTTGAATTTTAATAGTAATTGCAAAAATCAATAAAGTAGGCATGTGTTCTTATGTCTTATAGTTTATGTTCATGAAGTAGTGATGTGTTTCATGTTAGAAATCAAGGGGAAAAGATTGAAAAAGGCCATTGAAAGGCCAATCAAAGCTAAAAATAAGGTTTTGTACTTTAACTTTGGAAATTGTCCAATTTCTTTTTTTTTCATTATGGCCGAATGGTGTATGACTTGTAATGCTATGATTTGATGTTAGGATGATCATAAAATATGGTATTGATTATATATAAGCCATTTGAATTGAAAAGATAGCCATTGAAACCAAAGCATGCAAAATTGCCTAAAAAGGCATAAACTTAGATGAATTTTAATTGAAAACTGTAATTGAATTTTGAGAAAGGGACTTCATTTCCTTCAATTATACATTATAAGAGGTCTTAAAATCAATTTTGCAAGAAAAAAAGTATATTTCCCTTAAAAAGCTAAAGTTGGGCTGAATGGTCCTAGAATTGGTGCCTAATGCACTACTTTTCATCCCTTAGCATTTTCAATAACCAAACCCTTGAATCTTTAAATGAAACTTTACAAAAGTTTTTCCAACACATAAAAAGATGAATATAGCTCCTTTGGGATACTAGAAAGTCCCTTGGATAGGTTGTATAACATCAATTTCAAAGATCCAAAATGTAGAAATTCATATTCATTTGGTAGTTTAGTATTTATATGATAATTTTGGCAATATTCATTTTGTAAAATACTGTTTATTTGGTCATTTTTCAAGTGAGAGTAAATGGTATCCAAAATCCACAAAGAAATGTTAAAATTGTATCCAAATGATTAAGTATGGACTAAAAGTCCAAAGATATGCAATAGTTTACCATTTGTTGAATATTGGATTACCATTCTCATGTATACCATAGGACTTGAAACCAATTGTAAACCAGTTTAAATGCATTATAAATGAACTTTAAAATGTTGTAGCTCCAAGCTATTATTGTTGCTAATAGCCTTGGCCTATCCAATTCTGCGTGATATGGCTATCAGTTGGTATGGAAATTTATTCAGTAATTCCAGTACAATAGTACTGTGATTATTGAATTTATGACCATCATTCAATTCGCTTCTTATCCCGGAGTTCTGCTAATTACCATATAGAGCGAAGTAAATAAATTATTGTCTTGGTAAATAAACATATTTACTTGCATACATGTATTGACAAATCATCTGTTCCATTTCAAAGGTAATTCGTTTTCCAAGTCTTTATACTAATTGATTTATTTTATGCAATTATGTTTTATTATTTCCAACAGTTATAGTTCCCATCGAGCACAAGTTGCTCAGCGAGTTATTTTCGTAATTTACAGGTTATCAACATCAGTTAGGTTAGCAATCCTCCATCAGTCCCGGCTGGGTTTTGGCAATAATAGAAGGTGGTGTATTTTATAAATAACTTACTTAATAGTGGCATGTATATAAATGATATAGTTACTCCCAGATAATTTATACTACTCATCTACATGTGTATTTGTCTAAAATGATAAAATAACTTAGGATTGTGTGATATTGGTCTTTGAAGTGTGCTATTTTATTTTATTTGAGGAGTAAGGGTATAAGGAGATTGCCAGAAGTATTTGAGTGATTTTCGTGCAAGGACGCGAACTGATTGCTATTCACAAATTTTTGAAAAATATTGCATGTGTAGTGAAGCTCTAGCAAAATTTTTATAAAATAGGACTTAAAAATTGGCTAAGTAAAATAAGATAAAAATGAGTAGGTTTGCAATTCAATCGAAATAACCAGTCAGGATCTAGGAGTCGCAGCTCCAATATCAGTATGTAGCATTCCATCAAAGTTTACCCATTAGACCGAGATACGATGTTACACTTCTAATGGGTTAATTTTAAGAAATATTTTTTTATTATATAGCAAGTGATATGTTATATTATTTTTTTTTCTAATGAAAGTTTAATTTTTTAATTTTGTTGGAGTCTATAAATTATTATTTTCAAGCCTTGAGTATCTTTTATATTTTATCAATTTTTTAAACTTAAATATTTGGTTAAAATAGAGTTTAAATATAAATTTTATAAAATTTTAATATTTTTTAAAAAATATCTTTTAAATTAAATTAGATAAAAATAATATTTTAAATATTCATTAAACATAACTGTAACATTTAATATTAATTTTCTATAATTTAATCTTAATTAGCCATCAAAATCCAAGCTAATTATATGCAATAACCTAATAATACAATTTTTTTTCAACTATATTTTTTTAATTTATGAAATTTTAATTAGTTCGTATATGTTTCGTCCTAAATACTGAATCCTAAAGACAAATTTTCGTATATTCAATCACCAATCTATTTTTTATTTAATAAAATTGTAGTTATAATTATTTAATTATTTAAAATAAATAAATTAATTTATTTAGATGAAAATAAAAAATTTGATTAATCTAAAACATATGTGATTCTAAATTAAGGAGAATCTGTCTAGTATGAACCAACAAGCATCAAATTCTTCTAATTTTATTTCCTTAATTTTACCTTTATCACTTAGTATTCATCACATGTGAAAATCTCTAGTATAGACCCACAATCCTTTATGAACATAACATACGCCATCCAATATATCTTCATGATTGACAGCCCATTTTTCACTATAAGATTACCACTCAACCCAGTTAGCTCGTGTGTGATGCTTAGGACCTCGGTATCTTGGGTTCGAAACTCATCGTGGACAAGGTGGTAGGATGGTAGCACAGTGATAGGTGCTCCAATTACCAAAACTCAGTGTTTGAGTTCATTTCGCTTCGAAACCCATCGCAAACAAGGTGGTAGGTTAGTAACACATTGATAGATGCTCCATTTACCAAGGCTCAGTGCTTGGGTTCACTTCGCTTTCCCCCTCCCCTGTAGATATAGATTATCTTTATAAAAAATCGAAATCCTTTCACCTTCTTGTCACATCCCGTTTTTCATTTAGATAATAATTTATAAAATTATTGTAAGCTAATAGGGTCTTTGTAGGAGTTCCGAGCCCTAAAGCATAGAAGCATCGGAGTCAACCTCAGAATTTGGTGCTAGCATCGTATAGGCCTAAGGTAATTTTCCTATTGTAACCTAGTGTTGTGATGTTGGACCAATTAGGGGTTGGGCCTTTTTTGAAAGATAGTGGAGAATAAGAAAAATAGTGTGTACATGGGCCAAGCCCACTTGATTAAGTTTAAATTAAATGAACCCAAATAAAAAGGAAGAAAATATTTTCCCATATTCAAAAACACCATCTATCTAAAAAATTCTACCTTTCTCTTCTTCCTTTCCCCTTTGCTGCCCCTCTCTCCTCCTCTCTTCTTCTCATTCTTTCATCTCCCAATGTACTATCCTCATCATCTACCATCACTTCTCCATCTCCTACACTAAGGTCGGCCCTTTCCTTACCAACTAAAGGAAACCTTTCAAGCTTTTGTCTCAAGAATATCAAGGGGAAACTAAGGTTTGAGGTAAGAGTTGAGATAGTTAGGATTTTGTGTAAGACCAAGTTAGATCTCTTATTATTTGTGCCAGAAGTAGTTAAGTAATTTATAGATCAAGTTAGTGTAGTCAAGATCAAGGGTATAATAGAAACCCTAGATAAAACTAGTTAGGGTTTAGAGTTAATCTTTCATTAGAAGCTAATGTATTATGTTTATAGGTGATCTAGAAGCCAAGAACAAAGAAAGGGGTAGGGAGGTTGCTTAGCTCAAAGGAAGAACTAAGGATTTTGAGGTTTGGTGCTTTTAACCATTTTCTTTTGTGTTGTCTTGATTTTTAATTTGCAATGCTTAAAATGTGATTGGTGTTTGAGTTGTTTTAAGTTTCAAATATGGTTTTTAAAAGAACATATGTTTTAAAGAAGGTGGTTTTAAAGACTATTGAGATTTAGATTTTCGACTTGATTTTTGAAAGAGTTGAGTTTTGGGAATGTATTGTACAAATGATTTTAAAGTTTGAATGCAAGTTAAATTTTTTATTTAAAGCATTCGAGCTGGTTATACAAAGTGAAAGTTTTGGCAAGATGTGTTTTAGAGATAGGCAGTATGGATTTCCAGATGTTGCGTCCGCGAAACATGGGGCGCGCTCACGACCCATGGCCTCCTGCGCGATGATGCCTGTGATCTGTTATGTTGAAAATTTTCTTAAAATGATAATACATGAGACTTAATGGTTTCAAATGGTCAGATTATGAGATATCAGAAACTAATTTACATGTGGAAATAAGTATGATATGATATGGTATGACTATGAAATGTTAAAAAGGATGAAAAAACACTTATGTGGCTCACATTAAAACACTAGTAATAAGAACATGATGCATCATAAGGTTGAAAACCATGATAATGATATTGAAATGATACATGATATGATATGAGAAATCTTATTAGCATTATAGTCTATAAACGGCTATACAGAATATGTGTTGAAAAATAAATAAATATGAAAAGTATCGACGTTATAGCCTGCAAATGGCTATACGGGATACGTAAGATATGGTATCGGCGTTATATCCTACAAATGGCTATACGAGATACGCATAGAACCGCAATTCTTATCGTCGAGTTCTATCGATTGCCACCAGAGCCAAAAATTATATCAAATGAATGTTTTCATGATTATAATATGCTTTTACCAGTTGATTTCTTAAAGGTTTTACTATGCTTTATTTTAAAATGTTTTTAAATAAATATTGTTTTCAACTTCGATTAAAGCACTCGCTCTCGCTGAGCAAACTTTGCTCAGCGAATTTACTTGTCTAAACTCATAGGTCAAAGAATAATGGAGTAGACACCGGTCGCAGCCAGTCGCTCTCAGCATGGACAACACAAGCTTTTGGGGTATAGTTTATATTTTGTATTAAGTGGACCTGGCATGTATATGTAATTGCTAAGCTAAGTAATTAACATTGTAAATATTATTTTGTGACTTAGTATTCGTATTATTATATTAGAATATTATGTAATAGTATGATAGTTGATTAGTTGAAATATGTATGCTTGATATGCAGAAGTGTATGCATGTTTGGGATAAGTAGGAGGTTATAAGGGTGGTGTTATTGAAGTGCTAGTGTTATGAATTTTATGATGAATGACATATAAAAAAAATATAGGCTAATCCACTCTAAGCCATGAAAGTAACGCTTTTTCTAAACTCATTCGTGAACCTAGAAGGGGTGTTACACTTCTTCTCATTCTTTTCTCCTTTACCACAAAAATTGAATGATCGTAAACATGCGAACTGAAAATGCTTAAAATTTGAGTATATCTTGATAGATGTCTGCATGATAAGAGAGTTGCATGTAAAATATTGAGGATTTTGGACTGTGATGGGGGGTTTCAATATAGAGATTTTCTATATTAAAACACCCCGCGTTTAAAAATATAACTCATAATAAAAATATAGCATGTAATTAAAAGCACAACCCATAAAAAAGAAAATTCACATGTCGCGAAAATTTCTAAATCTATTTATACCTTAATATTAAAAAAAAACCAAGAACTAGTAATTTATCTTAAAATTGATGTTCAAATAAGAAATTAATATAATTAATTTGTTTTTCTCCATCATTAATTTTAATCTAATTAAAACAATCCACAAATAAAAAATATAATGCATAACTAAAAACATAACCCATGAAAATATCTACAGGTGTGTGAAAATTTCTACATCGGAATCCGCATATTGTGAAAATCTCGAAATCTCTTTATACCTTGATAAAACGACCAAAAAGTAATAAATTATTTTAAAATTGATGTTCAAATAATAAATTAATAAAATTAATTTGTTCTTAGCCATCATTGATTCTAATCTAATTAAAACAACACACAATTAAAAATATAATCTATAGTTAAAAGCAAAACCCATATATATATATATATATATCCACATGTGTCAAAAAATTTCTACTTTGGACATGAAAAAACTGCACAGATCGTGAAAGTCTCTAAATCTTTTTAATAACTTACAAAGAAACTAAAAACTAAGTATCTTAAACTTGATGTTAAAATAACAAATTTATATAATTTGTTTTTTCTCCATCATTAATTCCAACATAATTAAAAAAATTTATAATTAAAATATAATTTGTAATTAAATGTACAACCTATAAGTATCTACATATATGTGAAAATTTATGCTTTCTAATCCATATCTCATGAAAATCCGCACAGGTCGAGGAAATCTTCAAATATGTTTATACTTAACGAAAAAAATAAAAACTAACAAACTATCTTAAAATTAATGTTAAAATACTAAATTAATATAATTTGATAAAGACATATTTTGTAGGTCCCTTGGGGCAACTAAGAGGGGTGAATTAGTTGGCCGATAAAAACTTTGATTGCGGAATGTGGTGACAAACTAAAACTTGATGGAAGCTTTTAAAGCTTGGAGGATGAACAAAGAGATTTATAGTGGTTCGGCTATAACTCGAGCCTACGTCCACTTCTCCAATCCTAGAAAGGAATTGGGTTCCAATATTCTTTAATAAGAATACAAGAGAGGTTTTGCAAGTTTACCTCAAACTTAGAGTTTATAGCTAACTCCCAACTTTACAATCTTGAGTTTAAAGCTCACTCAAAAAGCTATCTAAACATTCATATGTTGAGTTTAAGGATTGCTCAACAAACACTCACAACAAAGATGTTGAGTTTATAGCTCACTCAACAAACTATTACAAAGAAATACATTTTAATGAAAAAGAGAGTGAAAGATGAAGAAATGAAGAGAATGAAGCACTTGTTCTTAGTAGTTGATTCAACCTTTAAATGGCCATATCAATGGGTATTTATACCCACAAGTGAAAATATAGCCATTGCTCCTTGAATTGAATATTTTAAGAAAAATGACAGACTACTCCCTCGAGTAGGTCTACTCGATCGAGTAGTAGAGACAAAAGTCTCTTAACGGTCATGTAATGGGCTAGATGACGTCAGCAAATATTTAAATAAACTAGCCGTTGTGCACTGTTGGCATGTACTCGATCGAGTTCCCTTGCTCCTACTCGATCGAGTTGATGAGAAAAATGCTGAAATGCATCGTTGACCAAGGTACTCGATCGACTAGGGATGTAGTTGACTAGGGATGTAATTGATCGAGTTGAGTGCCACTGCTTCTTGAGAGTCACCTTACTCGATCGAGTTCATGGTACTCGATCGAGTTGCCTGCCTTTTTGATACACTACTCAATCGAGTTTACCATACTCGATTGACTTGCATGCTTCTGGAACTTTTGGAGGCATTCTACTCGATCGACTTTATGGTACTCGATCGACTTCACTGTCTATTCTTAAGGACTTCAATTCTTTGCAAGTTTTATTATCCATCTTCACTTATTTAAGCTTGAACTTGCTAGAGCTATACTTAAACACTTGAAATAACATTAGTAAATCACAAGTTCAAGTAAGTTTGGCAAATAATCAAAACCAAGGAATTTTGGCATCCCAAGTCAACATATTTAACCTTAAAAAAAACTTCAATAGTCTTATTTAGGAGACTCAATACATTCTTCTTTTTTTAACTCCATCAAATCTCCTCTTTCTTTCTCCATCATAAATTCTAATCTAATTAAAACAAACATAATTAAAAATATAACCGTAATTAAAAGCACAACCCGTGAAAAATATCCACAAGTGTGTGAAAATTTCCGCTTCTTATCCACAAGTTATGGAAAATCTACATGTCACGACCCAAATCCAAGGGTCGAGACCGACCTGCAATCAGACCGAAATATGAATATAGAATCCTTTAAAAATCAGTAACTAAAATGCAAATATACTAAAAATCAGTATCTGAAAATTTCTTTAATTATAAATGCAAAATCGAACAACTAAAATTTTACAATCTAGAAATCAACTAGAATAAAAATCCAATAAAACTAAACAAAACTAACTCGACTCTAGTGCTCGGCTCAATAAGAAAGAATATGACCCTCACTTTAAAGAATGTCCGAAACCTGCAAGAAAGTCTAATAGAGTTTGAGCACTTTATATATATGCTTAATTAGTTTCATGTGGGGTAGGAAAGCCTAACAAAATAAGTTATATATCATCAAACATGTAATACAGGTATGTCGGGAAGACCTACAAAAATAATTTCAAAACCTTCCTTATTTCTACCTCTCTGACCCAAAATCATATCCTGCATGATACACCATTATTGCTTTAGCAAACATATCAAAAACAAAAATAATAACGAAAGTCTCCCAGTCGATCCCGACATATCCGTATTACTGACGCCAAATAATATCAATCATATCAAATATTAAAATATCTGCTACTAAAAAACGCTAATTTTTAGACTTAGCGAATTATGATTAATTTCTGACTCCTAATGTCAATTTCACATTTAATGTAATTCAACTTATTATCTTGCTAACTAATAAATATTTTTCAATGCAACATTGATATCTGAACATAATTAATAAAAATATCACAATCATATAAAATCAATAAAATTCAAAAATATAACTCGGACGCACGTCCGAGTATCCAATGCAGTCAAATAAGTAAAGTATCATACCTGATTTAAGTTTGCTAGTAGCTAATTCTCCGTAAATCCTTAATTCCTCCTTTCTTTCATTTAATTCAAACCCTAAAAATAATTTTTAAATATTTAAAATATTTTTAGTAACCCTATATAAATTAATTTGGGTCCCTAATTAATTAAAATTTCAAAATAAACTTAATTTAGTAATTAAAATAGGCTGTTGGACTTAAATGAATAACTAAATAAAGTTCAGGGGCTACCTAGAGATGCGAAAGGGCCCAACTGAAAAGCTAAAGATAATATAGAGGCCACGCTGCAATTAATCAAAACTGCAAGCGCTGAAGCTGAAATTCGGCTCCCAAAATGCCGTCGTTTTGGACAAAACGCACGCCCTTCGTGTGTTTTAAGCTTCTTCTTCACCTGGCGGGTCTGCAACTCAGGTTTTCCAGACCCGACTTGACCCAAGGCCCAGTCGCAACTTTGGCGACGACAGGCGACGAGGCAGACACCGATCTCTTCCTTTCGACGTCGCTGGCCTTTCTCCATTCTTAGAATCAACGGACGGTAACTAGAGCTTTCGAAAATAGATCTAGAATCTCTCGGGTTACCCGATTTTTTGATGGGTGGCCCGACTGGTTTTCAGTTCTTCAATTTGATAAAGAACTGATCAAATGGAAATTTAAAATTTTCCTTCCTATTTTTCTTCGGCCAAAGCACGTCAAGGTTCAACTCCTCCCCCTGTTTTCACTGTTCAACCCCTTTCTATACCCAGAATTTCCTTGCTCACCACAGCATTCTTCTCCAAGCTTCCAACTGTTCCCCCACTTGTCCATTTCCAATGCTATCTACGTTTCCTACTTCTTCTCTATTTTTTTTTTCATATATCTAGTTATTATTATTTATTTTATTATTATTATTATTGTCAACTAATCACACACACACACATACACACACACACACACACACACACACACACACACACACACACACATATATATATATATATATATATATATATATATATTCCAAAATTACCGTCTAGTCTTTCAACCGATTTTCGCTCTTTATTTTACCACCTAAATTACGACTCCGTTATTCTAACACGTTTTCAATGGTCGAAAAGTGACAAAAATAAGTTCTCATTCCAAATTATTTTTAACTAGCTCAATTAAATATATATTATATTATAAGGTATTGACCATCGGTCAAGATGTTTGAAAATCTCCAACTCAGAATCCAAACAATATTATAGTCAAAATTCTCTAAATATTATATTGAATATTAATTTAATAAAATTTACCTCCAATCACAACTACAAAAATATTCAATGATAATGAGACATCTAAAAATAAGTTGGTAAACTCCGAATCTGACCAACATCAATATTATGCTTAAAATATTTATGGTAATGCCTTGATTAATATTTAAATACTTAAAGCACCAAACCCAATTTTAAAATTCTCAAAACTTATAAATGACTATTTTACCCCTAACTACAAATTTCAAAAATCGAGGGTTTTACAACATAGGTTGTGGAATCCTCACATATCTATCTACTTCCAAATTCATATGTCGTGAAAAATCTGCATAGATCATGAAAATCTCCAAATTTCTTTATATCTAACAAAAAAAATTAAAAAAACTAAAAACTAATAAATTATCTTAAAATTAATGTTAAAATAATAAATTAATATAATTAATGGTTAGTGGTTAATACTAGATTGCCCCTAAGTTTTAGACAAACCAACTAGTAAGGACCTCAATTTATAATAACCCATTTAAAACCCTTTGACAATTGAATAAACTAACCCACATGCCCTTCTATCCAAATTTTCTGTCTATTATAACAGAAAGACAAAGATTAATGAAAGAGAATATTTTATGAATACATGATTGCCCTTTAACTTGTTGTAGAGTTAGATAAATATCTAACATCTCTTTCTAACAATTAGTCTCTCTTTTTCCCTATTTGTTAACCCAAATATTACAACTACCAACTTGAACTGCTCATTGTGAGCCTTCTATTGCTCCTTATGAACCTTTGCTTTCCAGTCTCTTCCCGGCTTCTTTCTTGCTGATCTCATCACTTATTTGTCTTTTCTCTGTGAGTTGGTTCTTCTTATTCTATTTTGGGCTCCAATTTTCCTTTCAGAAACTCTTTATTTCTAAATCCCCTTCTGTTTTTTTCAAATCACCAACCTAGTTATAACTGATAATCACTTTTTTGGTGGTGTATTTCCACTTTTATCTTAGGTTCCAGAACATTCCCAATCAAATCTAACTTTAGATAGATACTTTTGCAACAGCAGTATCTTAGTACGCAAAATCTCTGTGTTTTTTGCAATTTGTTTGAGGTTTGTCCTGGGTTTTTTTATCTCCAATTCTTAACTATCAGTGGAATTGGGTTTTGTTAGATGGTTGGGTGTCATTGTACGGATGATTCGAAGATTCCTTTATCGATGGAGATAGAGCTTTGGTGTTCAGACCTCTTTGTTTCAAACACAGCTGGTTCTAAAAGTAGAGCAAAACGCGCCTGTAAGTTGCGTTTTGGTCAGTAATTATTGTTATTTAAAATGGGGCACTTTAGGCAACTGCAGTAAGTGTTCAAAACGCGCACACTTACTGCATTTTGGACTTTAAATTAATTCTTGAAACGGTGCACTCTGGGCATATTTTGTGGTCATTCAAAATGCACAATATGGTTTATGCAGTGGGTTTCTTGCAGCTTTGATACATTTGATTTGTGAGGACGAAGATTTTCAAGTTCAATTGTGTTTCATTCTGTGTTTGTCTTTTGTCTTTGGGATGCTTGCAAATGTTTTAATTGCAATTGATCTTGCGAAGTGGACTAAATGGCATTTTATTAATTCGCCTTGTTTAAGTTAAGGTCTGTATTTAAAATTTAAGTTAAGCTTTTTCATTTTATTGATTCTTCTTGTTTTATTTCTTATTGTTTAAGCTAAATGGCATCAACCCCATGGGGTTTACACATATTATTTTCCCCTTAATTGCAACTAAATTTTTTAACTTTTCTCAGGTGAGGTTAATATATCACTCTCAAAAGTAGTGAAATTTGCTCCCAAGATGCCCAAACTATTTGAAAATGAAATAGTGGTGCAACTGATGAATGCATTTTCAATGTCTGTCCTATGTTGAATTTAGAGATTATTTCCATCAATAGGTCTAGTTTTTCAAATGGGATAGAATTTCTGTATATGTATTCTCCCCTGAACTGTTTGGCTTAGGGAGAAAATGCTAATGTAATTAGTGTTTTTATTCATCAATGAAATTATTATACAGTTGGCAAAAAAAAGTGCAGTGTTGGGTAGTGCAGAATCTGCATTTTATGCACTAAAGTTGTGTAAAAAATCTGGTTAATTTTTGTAATGTATTTTGTGCATTTATTAATGAAAATTGGATGAATTGCATTTTAGATGTTGTAAAGCTCTCATTCTCTTTGCTCTCTGTAAAATTTGATACAACTGCAGCTGGTAAGGACTGACTTACCATTTTCTGCTATAATTTCTGCATAATCAACTTGTACAATATATCACAATTACTTTCTGTAGTAATATGCTAATTCATTTTTTGCAAACTATTGAAACCAATATATCACAATTTCAATTAATACTTGCAAAATCTATGACACATAATTATCTAATTAATTACAGCTGGTAAAAACTGTAGTAATATCAAATTGAAAACGGCATTTTTTGCAATAATCTACCAATTAAATTTCTGCAAAATGTTAAAACCAATAGATCACAATTTTATTAATACTTACAAAATCTATGACACATGAATATCTATCATATTTAACCATCGACTGTATATATCCACATAAATAAGCTGAAAAAAGACATTTAATCTCCATTCAAATAACAATGGATTATTGTATTCATCATAAATTGAACATGTTTTCAGACCTATTTGCCTTCTTAAACTCCACTTCTTTGTTATAGCTCCAATTAAATTGCTTCATTCCTACTGGACTTCTCCTCCATTGCCACTCTTACAAAATTCAAAACAAATGAATTATTAAATTTGAACAAGTTCTCTTACAAAGGAATATAAGATTTAAATATTTATTGTTGGAACATACCTTTGAACATGTTCTCTTATTGTGACCGATTTGATTGCAGTTGCTACACTTCACAGTTAAAGATCTTATTCTATTTCCCCTTTGAGGTGATTCTCCTTGACTAAGAATCCTTTTCTTTTTTGGTCGTCCTATTTTTCTCTTAAGCTTAGGTGGCATTATGATGTTAGTGCCTTCATCAAGGTGTAGGTTTACATGTGGTATAGGATTGATCACACCTGAATATGCTTTAACATATGCAACAGTCTTGAAATAATCTGAAACATAATCTTCTAGTATGGCTCTTTTGTAACCAATAGCAAGACAAGCATGCTTACAGGGTAGACCAGATATATCCCACCAACAACATGTGCAGGTCCTATTTCTAAGATTAACAACAAAAGCCATAGGCCCTTCTAAAATTTCATACAAATCATTGTTTGATGGTAGTAATCTACACATTCTACTCATTTGAACAAGTTTGATAAGAGCTTGTAGGACTTTTGGTGTTACTACACTAGAC
>CATIWJ010004682.1:0-14294 GCA_949640765.1 Croton laevigatus | reverse complement strand
TAGGACCCAAAATGAGAAAGATATACTTAAGTTAGTAAACTATGTGCAGAAAGTAATTAATGAATACTCGGGATTGTGTTGTGATGAATTGTTTATAGAAGTGCTTATTTTCGGTTTATATGAGGAGTGGGGGTATAAGGACAGATTGCCGAAGTGTTTGTGAGAGTTTCTTTACAGGATTCAGTGCATAGTTGTAGGGACTATTCATTTAGTCACTGTTACTATTCACGGATTGTTCGTTCCTAAGTGGAACTCTGGCGAAATTTCCGTAGAAATAGACCCATAATTTGGCTAAGTAAAAATTGAAGTGTATTAACGAAGTACGAGTTAATCTAACTATTAGACGAGACCTATAAGACATAACTCCATTACCTTGAACCTCATAGTTACAGCCTAGCATGTCCAATAGCTTACAGAAAATACATTGTACGTATTGTTATAGAATGTACACATAAACGTAAAATCGGTAGAATACTATTCATTTGGTAAAATACTATTCATTTGGTAATTTTGGAGAATGAATATATGAAAAGCATAAACATATAAGAATAACCCGATAGTGATAAAGTAGTAAGTAAAAGTAAGAAAAAGGAGCTATGAGTACCTAACGAACATACGTAAACATGGAAGACTTAAACATGAGATAATCATATTCGAATATATATGGAAGTCATAAATAGAATACGCATAATAATATATGAGATTGAATAAAGAACTAAATAAAATTGTGATTATACTTGTTAAGCTAGATTGCGAGGAGATAGTGTAATCGGACAGAGGGCACGGAAAGCAGCTGACGAATAAATCGACATCGAATCAGGTTTGGTACTTTACTTTTAATTACTGCATTTTTATATGTATAAGCAATGATGTGAACAAGTGATGCTTTGTTTGCAATGCTGTGCTACTATTTGATACATGTGCTATCTGTAAATAATTAATATGTTAAATTGAACTAAGTGAAAATAAAGTATCCACTAAGTATAGCGCTTAGCAAGTTTAGTGTCTGCTAAACTTGTAGGTTATGGAAAGACGCAAAGTCAACCAGAATAGTCAAACAAAGTCTGGCTCACCAGAAACACTTAATATGGCATATGTTGCGCAACAAAAGTCAGAAGTCAGAACAGACAACAACATAAAGAAGAAAAGAAAAAAAATTTCTCAAGTAATGTTTTGTATACCAGTAAACATCAGTATGTAGCACTTCTTCGGGGTCTACTACAAGGCCTAGAAGGGGTGTTACATGATGTCATCCTATGGATGGATTGGTTACACAAGTATAAAGCTATAGTTGACTGTGAGAAGAAGAAAGTAACTTTGAAGACACCAGAGGGCAAAGAAATGGTTGCTGTTGGGAAGAGGCTAGACTATTTGCATAATGTGATATCCGCAGTGGCAGCAAAGCACTTGATTCAGAAGGGCTGTGAAGCTTACTTGGTCTACACCTTAGAAGTAAAGAAGATTGATTTTAGGGTTCGAGGGATACCTGTTATGTGTGAATTCCCTGATGTGTTTCCAGAAGAGTTGCCAGGAATGCCAGCCAGAAGAGAAGTAGAGTTCACCATCGACCTGTATCCGGTAGCTGCACCAGTCTCGATAGCTCCGTATCGGATGGCACCAGTAGAACTGAAAGAGTTGAAGATCCAACTGCAAGAGTTACTTGACAAGGAATTCATCAAATCGAGTGTGTCTCTGTGGGGAGCACTGGTGTTGTTGTGAAGAAGAAAGATGGATTGTTGAGGTTATATGTAGATTACTAGCAGTTAAACAAGTTGACTATTAAGAACAAGTGTCCTTTTCCAAAGATTGATAATTTGTTTGACCAGTTGAAAGGAGCCAGAGTTTTCTCAAAGATTGATCTAAGGTCAGGGTACTATCAGTTAGGGATCAAGGAAGAAGATATACCTAAGATGGCATTTTGTACTCGTTATGGCCATTACGAATTCCTAGTAATGCCATTCGGGTTGACGAATGACCCAGCAGTGTTCATGGATTTGATGAATCGGGTTTTCCATCAGTATCTAGATCAATTCGTGGTGGTTTTCATTAACAACATCTTGGTATACTCAAAGAATGAAAAGGAGCATGAGCGGCATCTTCGTATTGTACTTCAGACTTTAAGAGAGAGGCAGTTGTTTGCCAAACTCAGTAAGTGCGAGTTTTGGCTGAAGAAGGTAATCTTCCTAGGACACATAGTGTCAACAGAAGGTATTAGACTTGATTCGAAGAAGATAGAGGCTATAATGGATTGGAAGCCTCTGAGATCGGTAACAGAAGTGAGGAGTTTCTTAGGGTTAGCAGGTTATTATAGAAGATTTATTAAGGGTTTCTCTGTTATAGCTGCCCCTATAACATCCCGTCTCTTTATTATTTAGTAATTTATGAGTTTTCTTTTGCTAATGGTGTTTTTATAGGAGTATTCGGATCCCGAGGCATAGAAGTGTGGAAGTCGTCCTTGGAATCCGTGTTAGCAACAACTTAATTAAAGGTAAATTTTCATACAAGTCAAATATATGTTAATGGGTTGGGTTAGCTAAAAAAAATAAATAAATAAGAAAGAGATAAGAGTTATGGGTTATGAGGTAGAAATTTGGGCTTAATTATCAATGGGCCTTATTAGTTAAAAAAAGATGATGAATGCTATCTTGGTTGAGCTAAGCCCATACATTCACACCCTATTATGTGGCCCAAGAACCATATTATATAAAAGCCCTAAAATATCTAATTCTGTCAATAATTCTAGACCATTCTTCTCATTTCTTCTTTGTCTTGCCGCCTTCCCCTTTCATTTCTCTCTTCTTTCCACTTTTCCATCTCCATACCTCCCACAAATCTTATTATCCACCACTTTCATTCCCTAGCCGACCTTTCTCTCACTCAAAAGCAAGAAGAAGCTCTCACTTTCTCTTCAAGAAACTAAGGAAAACTCAAACCAAAAGGTAAGAAGTATTACATTATTGAGACTTAGTTAATGTAAGTTAGGGTTTGTGTTAGATTTAGTGAGATCCCTTATAGCTTATGCTAGAAGTGGTTAAGTGAAGAAATGATATGTGTTATGAATGCTAAATCCAAAGGGGTAAGTTAGGGTTTGAGTTGTTCTTTCAATGGAAACTAAAGACATGTATTCTTATAGGAGATTTGGAAAATAAAGCAAAAGATAAAGGCAAGGAGATTGCTTGAGCTTGGGAGAGCTCAATATTTTGAGGTTTGGTGCTTTAACCCAAACTCCTTTTTGTTTTAAGTTGATTTCATGAATTTCTAATGTCAAATGTGTGAAATTTGTTGTTTTTTTTTGGATTTTAGAGTAAAGCTATTATTTCCTCGAAATTTCCTTCTAAGTGGGTTTTATTTTAGTTGAAAATGTTATTTTGGTATGGTTTGAGTAAAGTGATTGGTATTTGAGTTGATTGTGTTGAGTAAAGAACGTTTTGAAATCTGCAATCCGTTTAGCAGGTGTCGCATCTGCGACATGTACATCGCACCCGCGGCAGGCTTGTCGAAGAGGGTGTCTTGCCCGTGAGACTGTGACAAAATCTCCAATTGCTACTAGAAGTCTGCTAAAAGTTCCACAGTCGCGACTTGTCCCATCTTACCCGTGACACTTTTGGAGAAGTTCCAGTCCCGATTGGAAATTAAGTCTCGCCCAAGACCAAGGACATCTCGGTCGCAACACCCATGCCAAGGTAGCATCTGGCCCGCGATTCAACCGTCGCGAGCACGACTCTGCCTGTCTTTCAAAAATCTAATTTTGTTTCAAATAGTTTTACAAATGGAATTAGACAATTCTCACACGAATTGATAAGCATGATAACGTTTGAATCATATGTTGAAATGCTGATTACGAGAAACGTTAGAAAAGAAATATGAGAAGCTAAGATGAATATGAAATGATGTTGAAACTTGCTTGAATGTTACATACTTCTTTAAAAGCTCATGTGGCTCGCCTTAGAATGCTAGTGATAAGAATACATGCATCGTAGGATTAATAAACGCGGTATGAGTATGACATTGATGAGATTGATGAAATATGAACCGTATTGGCGTTATAGTCTACAAATGGCTATACGGAATACGTGTTGAAAATGAATAAAAAAAGGTATTGGCGTGCTAGTCTACAAATGGCTACACGGGATATAAAATCCATGGTATCGGCGTTATAGTCTATAAATGGCTATACGAGTTACGCATGGGACCCCGAGTTTTTTCGAGTGCCACTAAAGCTAATTATATGTTTAATAAATGTTTCCATATTTTATATCTGGTATTTATAAAAATGATTTAAGTATGATTCTTGCTTTACTATTTATGCCTTTAAATGTATTTATTCAAATACAGTTCCAACTTTGGTTAAAGCACCCATTGAGCAAAGTTTGCTCAGCGAGTTTACTTATTTAAACTTGTAGGTTGAAGAAGTAGCACAGCCAGTCGTCAGTCACAGCCGGTTGTCCTTAGTACAGCAACATATTCTTTTGGGTATTGTTTTTTATTATTTTGTGATTCAATAGATCCGGCATGTACATAACTATTTAAGGATGGATATTGTTATGTAATTATATTTTGGAATATTGTAATAAATGTTCTTAAATTTAGTTGCATTTAATGGTTGAAGATTGCTAGATGTAATGTCAATAGGTATGATGATGATGATGATGTGATAGTATTTATGTATGCATGAAAGATTAGGAAAGGTTGCCGACTCGAAAACCAAGAGATTTTAACGCTTCTTCAAGATTCATTCGTGGGTCTAGAAGGGGAGTTACACGTGTAGCCTTCTTATACGTCTACTTCGGTATGCTTCTAAGGGGTGTTATAGCCCCAATGACCAAGCTACTTCAGAAAGATGTGAAGTTTCAGTGGAACGATGCTTGTCAAATGAGCTTTGAGATATTGAAGAAGAAGTTGACAAATGCTCCAGTTCTTACACAGTCAGTATCGAGGAAGGAGTATGCTATCTATAGCAATACATCACGAATTGGATTGGGATGTGTGTTGATGCAAGAAGGGAAAGTGGTTGCTTATGCTTCTTGACAGTTGAGGCCGCATGAAAGGAATTACCCAACACATGATTTGGAGTTAGCTGCTATTGTGTTGGTAATAAAGACATAGAGGCTTTACTTATATGGTGAAGGATGTCAGATTTACACCAACCATAAGAGCTTGAAGTATCTGCCAGGACAGAAAGATTTCAATTTGCGTCAAAGAAGATAGGTTCAGATGTTAGCGGATTTTGACTACACCATCAACTATTATTCTGGGAAAGCTAATGTAATAGCTGATGCTTTAAGCAGAAAGATGATACAGGCTTTGAAACCAATGAGGGTACAAGTGTTAGCGGAGAATGATGATGCATGTTTAGCAGAGATGTAAGCCAGACTCATGTTGCTACAAGAGATAACTGAAGCTCAACAGAAAAACTCTCAAGTGCAAAAGTGGATGAAGCAAGTTTAAGAGGGCAAGACCGAGAAGTATAGGATATCGTCAGAAGGGATGCTATACTTCAAAGATCGGATAGTGGTTCTAAGAATGGGCAATGTAAGAGAAGCGGTTATAAGAGAAGCTCACAGTAGTCCATTTGCCATGCATCCGAGTAGTACTAAGATGTACTTGGAACTAAAAAAGAGTTACTGGTAGCCAGGAATGAAGAGAAATGTCAACACTTATGTGTCTAAGTGCTTGAATTACCAGAAGGTGAAGGCTGAACATCAGTTGTCATCAGGATTGCTACAGTTCATCAGTATACCAGTATAGAAATAGGACCGGGTAACCATGGATTTTGTTTTGGGTCTTCCCTTGACTCGAAACAAACATGACACGGTATGGGTAGTAGTGGATAGACTCACCAAGTCTGCTCACTTTTTACTTGTCCGTATGGACTACTCACTGGACAAGTTAGCAGAAATCTATGTCAGAGAGATAGTCTGGTTACACGGTATATCATTATCCATCATATCAGACAGAGATTCAAGG
Source organism: Croton laevigatus (assembly GCA_949640765.1). Classification (NCBI taxonomy): domain Eukaryota; kingdom Viridiplantae; phylum Streptophyta; class Magnoliopsida; order Malpighiales; family Euphorbiaceae; genus Croton; species Croton laevigatus. The sequence goes on along the minus strand of CATIWJ010004682.1, from coordinate 8,327 downwards.
TTTATATTAAATTTCTGGGAAAGTTTGCAAGAAGCATTGGGTATGAAGCTGCATTTCAGTACAGCATTTCATTCTTAGACAGATGATCAGTCGAAAAGGGTGATTCAGATCTTGAAAGACATGTTGCGAGCTTATGTAATGGACTTTGAGGGAAGTTGGGACAAGTACTTGCCATTACCGAAATTCGCCTACAACAATAGCTACCAGTCAAGCATTAAGATGGCACCTTATGAAGCATTGTATGGCAGAAAGTGTCGTACACCAATCTGTTGGACAGAACTCAATGTGTACAAGATGATAGGCCCAGATTTGGTTCAGGATACCAAGAAAAAGGTCAAGATTATTTAAGCTAGACTGAAAGAAGCATCAGATCGTCAGAAGTCTTATGCAAACTTGAAGTGGAAAGATATCAGCTATAAGGTTGGCGACAAGGAGTTTCTTAAAGTATCTCCATAGAAGAAAGTTATGAGATATCAGAAGAAGGGTAAGTTAAGCCCTAGGTTCATTGGGCCATATGAAATCACTAAACGTATTGGTCCAGTAGCCTATCGCTTAGCTTTACCTTCAGAGTTGGATAGAGTTCACAATGTCTTCCACTTATCGATGTTGAGGCGATATAGATCAGATCTTTCACATGCGCTACCAGCAGAAAGCATCGAGTTGGATCCCAACCTGTCATATGAAGAAAAGCCTGTTGAGATCTTGGCCAAGAAAATTAAGAAGCTGCGGAACAAAGAGATTCCTTTGGTTAAGATTTTATGGCAAAACCATAAGGTCGAAGAAGCTACCTGGGAACGCGAGTCAACCATGTGCGAGCGATACCTGCAGTTGTTTGCTAAACAGTAAGCTTCGAGGATGAAGCCTTTTTATAAGGTGGGTAGACTGTAATATCCCGTTTTCTCATTAATTAGTATTTCTTGAATTCTCATTGGCTAATAGTATTTTTGTAGGAGTTCAGGATCCCGAGGTATAGAAGCATCGGAGTCGACCTCGAAATCCGTGCTAGCATCAACTAAGTTAGAGGTAAATTTTATATTGTTGGATTAATGTTAATGGATTAAGCTTATGGTAAAACAAAAAAAATAGTTAAATTTTAAGCATAGTAGGCTAGTATATGTATGTGGAGAGTTGGGCTAGGAATTTAAGTTGGGCCTTAATGAAAAACAAGAGAAATGCAAGAAAGGAATTGGACATGAGGTGGGCCAAGCCCATCCAAATGAGTACTAAACTTAAGACCCATTAACATTAAAATATCTTTTTCCTCTAAAAAAAAAAACCTAGAAGCTTCTCAATTTTTCCCTCATTTTCTCCTCTTTTTTTCCCCATATTGCCACCCATCCCTTTCTCTTCTCTCTTCAACATCTCTTTCTCCTACTCTTAGCATCCACCACCAACTCCTTCCAATATCATCACCATCTTCAACTTCCTCTTCCTCCCTTGGCTGGCCCAACTTCAAGAATAGAAGAGAGATCAAGGTTAAAGAGATATGAGATAATGTATTAATAGAAAAGCAAATGTATGTTATGGTTTTGTGTTAGATTTAGTTAGATCCATTATTATTTGTGTTAGAAATAGTTAATGTGAGAGTAGATCAAGTAGAGTTAGTTGAGATTTAAAGTGTAATGGAAAAAACCTAGGAGAGAGAAGTTAGGGTTTGAATTTATTTTGAATAAGACCTAAAAGAATAAGTATTTCATTTCTAGATTTGGAAGCTAAAGCCAAAGACAAAGGGAAGGAAGTAGCTTGAGCTTAAGGGAAGCTCATCAAATAAGGTTTGATGTTTTAACCAACTCTTCTTCAAGTTGATTTTTTGATTTCCTTTAAAAAGATTTAATGTTTACTTGATTTGGGTTTTTGAACACTATTATACATTTATTGAGATTTTCTCTTAATTTGGATGCAATAAAATGTGTTAATGTTGCTATGATTTGAGGTTATTGAATTTGATATTGGTTTGAAAGATGTATTTGGAAAATGTAAGAAAACCCTTCTGGATGCACAGGTGTCGCGCTCGCGACCATCACGCCTCGTTATGGTTATCATGCTTGCAACTACTTTATAGAGAAACAGAAGGTTTTTGTGGCATTTATCGAGCACGCGACGGTCACACCCCGTGTGGTTGTCGCGCTCTCGACCGCCTATTTTATTATCACGTCCACGACTGTCACATACCCTGTAGTGGTCGCGCTTACGATGGAAATGATTTAAATGATGAGATTGTAATTGTATTTGTATTATGAATGATTATATGATTTAAATGCTCTTGTAATTCACTTTACAACACTAGTGATAAGAATACGATGCATCATAGGGTTAAACCATGGAAATGATATGATATTGATATGAATGATGAAATGAAATATGAAAACCGTATTGGTGCTAAGTCTATAAATGGCTATAAGAAATACGTGTTGGAAATGGATAAGAATGAGAATATATAACCTATGGTATCGGCGTATTAGTCTATAAATGGCTGTATGAGATATGCATAGGGCCTTGATTCTTATCGTCGAGTTCTTTGGAGTGCCACTAGAGCTAAAATGTGATTTGAATGAACGTTTGACCGTTATTAAATAGTATTTACTTGTTTTTATTATAAATGCTTACTATGTTTTATTTAAATGATTTCAAATGCTTTATATAAATGTTGTATTTCAACTTCGGTTAAAGCATCCACTCAGCAAAGTTTGCTCAACGAATTTATCTGTTTAAACTCGTAGGTTAAAGAAGGTAGCTGGGTAAAATCTGGCGCAACCGGTCAATTCAGCATAGTAGATACATTCTTTTAGTATAGTTTTACTATTTTGTAATATTTAGGTCCAGCATATACATCAATCATTTAGGAATGATCCTAATTATGTAATTATATTCTTTTGGATAATGAAATGCTTGTATTTATATTGGTTCACATGTAATAGTGGAAGTTATCTAAATGTGATGTTGATAGCATTTTCAATAGAAGTGAATATGATGTGATTGTAGTTATTTATGTATGTATATAAAGTGTAGTTAACTGACTCAAAATCAAGAAATAGTAGTGCTTCTTCTAGACTCACATGTAAGTCTAGAAGGGATGTTACACGTGTAGCCCTCTTATAGGTCTACTTCGGTAAGCTTATAAGGGGTGTTACAGTCTTCCTCTTCATCTTTTCTTAGTGCCTTCATGCTCTTTCTATTGTTCTCCAAATAAAGAAGGCACTTGAGTTCAATTTAGATCTCTTGAGTCCTTCTTTACTTAGTGAGTTCAAGATATAGGACATTGCTTTTTTTGTGTTGAATTTCTTGAAGTTTTTTATCTTCACTCAATTGTATTCTTGGAATCATCTTTTCTTCTCTCTGTTTCATTTATCTTGGTAAGAGGGTTCCATTCTTTAAGAATTTATTTCCATAGTTCACATGCTTCAGGGCTTGCTTCCATTGTGATTTTCCAAAAGATGAAATTATTTTTATTAAAAATTGGCCATTGATCTAACTCCATAAGCTTTTGTATTATTGCCATTGTATCTTTTTTTTTGTAATTAAGTTTGGGTAAGAGATTTAAGCTCCGATATCATTGTTGGATCTATGGCAACTGAGAGGGGGGTTGATAAAGGGAGAATATCATCTACGTAGGGATTAAATTATGTTCCCTTATTATTTTGGGATTCTCTTAATTATTTAAGAATATGTTTTTATTTTCTATTTTATTTTCTAATTAGGAGTAGTTATTAGTTTTCTTACTTATTTGGAATTCTTATTTAGTGTAGGACTTAGTATTAGGGTTTATTTTTTTGCTATAAATATGTGATTTTAGGATGTTTGAGGATAGTTTTTGATGAATAACAACCCTATTTCATTTTTCCCAAATTTATGTTTGGCTGCCTAAATTCTAGTATTCATTTGAATCAATAGATTTTTAGAAGCTATTTTCTGGCATTGATCGTCAGTCAATCAACAGTTAATACATTTATCTTGTTCTTGATATTTTCACTGCATCAGTTGGTATTAGAGACTGGTTCGTATCCAGAAAAATAGCCATGCCGCCATGGAGACAACAACGAGAGGATCAAGTTGAATTGGCTAACTTCAAAGAACCGATTTACGATTATTATTATGAAGAGTCATGGAGTTGCTATAGGCTAAAGGTCAACGAGCATAAACTGTTATTTCCACCTCAAACAGATTTATTTTCTCCGGCATTCAGCCATGATCCTAGAGATGCTCATGACATCGATTGGACAAAGCCATCGGTGTTTGACGTTTACTCGGATGAGATAGAGGAGACCATTGATGTTGCTACCTTCGGGTCCTTGTGTGAGAATTTTTGTGTTGATAATAATAAGGATAACAAAACCCCATTGCCAAAAAGACCTCAAAACAAACAAAACATTAATGTAGATTTGCCTTCTCCAGAAGCAGATGAAATCTTCAAGAAGATGAAGGAAACTAGGCTAATCCCAAGCGCAATAGCAATGCTTGATGGGCTATGCAAAGATGGTCTTGTATAAGAAGCCATGAAGCTGTTCGAATTTAATGCATGAAGAAGGATTGTGTAAAAGTAATTTGCTTAACGATGCTATTGATTTCACTTTCCAAATGTTGGCGGCTGATTATTCTCCAAATATTGCTACTTTTGTGGGTTTATTCAATGGTCCTTTTGATCATGGCAAGACCTATGCCTAAACTCGAGGACGAGTTTTTCTTAAACGGGGAGAATAATGAAGGGAGAATATTGTCGACATAGGGATTAAATTATGTTCCCTTATTATTTTGGGATTCTCTTAATTGTTTAGGAATATTTTTGTATTTTCTATTTTATTTTCTAATTAAGAGTAGTTATTAGTTTCCTTACTTATTTAGAATTCCTACTTAGTGGAGGACTTAGTATTAGGGTTTATGTTTTTGCTATAAATATGTGATTTTGGGATATTTGAGGACAATTTTTTATGAATAATAACCTTATTTCATTTTTTCCAAATTTCTGTTTGGATGCCTAAATTTCTAGTATTCCTTTGAATCAATAGATTTTTATAAGCTATTTTCTAGTATTGATTGTAAGTCAATCAACAATTAATAGAATTATTTTATTCTTGATTATTCCACTGCGTCAGGGGTGAATTAGATTGGCTAATTAAAACTTTAAGGTCAGAATATGGTGGTTTAAGGAAGATAATAGAAGTTGAAAGAAGATTACAAAGTGTGGGAGATGAATAAGAAAGTTTATAGCAGTTTGGATTCAACTCAATCTTACATATACTTCTCCAATTTCCTCAAGAATTGAGTTCTACTATTCAATTAAGAATAGAATGAGATTTTCTAAGCTAACATCAAACTTAGTATTTTTTTTGCTCACACTTAAATCTTGCAATTTAGTTTATAGCTCACTCAAAACTATCAATAAGTATGCTAAGTTTCTTATCACTCAACTAATTATCAACAATATTGTTGAGTTTATACCTCACTCAACTAACTATACATAAAGATATTTGATTGAAAGATTAAAAGATGAAAAAAAAGGTTGATTATAATGAAGCTTACATATCTTTGATTGAAAGAGTAAAAGATGAAAAAAAGGTTGATTATAATTAAGCTTGCATATCTATTGATATTTAGTAGTTGATCTAACCTATAAGTGGGTATTTATACCCAACTTGAAGCATATAACCGCTGCTCCTTGGAATTGAAGTTTGTCTGAAAATTTGCTTATCTCGTGCGAGATCTTTATGCCTCGTACGAGACCTCTCACAGATATTTCTCAATGGACTTGTACAGCTTTCTCACAAGTTAGCTTTCCATTTCAAACTAGCCATTGGTGTTAATGTAAACAGTATCTCGTATGAGATTTATTCATCTCGTGTGAGACATGGTCGTTATGAAGAATAACTGCTAAGTTAGGTGGTGTAATGCGTGAGATAAAATCTTCTGTTAGCTACTGGACTGATTTGGTGTAACATCTCGTGTGAGATATATAGGTCATGTGTGAGACTCTCTTCTTCATTGTTATTTGACTGGTTTGACAAACCTTAGCGCGCGAGACAAAATCTTCTGTTAGCTAATGGATTGGTTTGGCATGCGAGACGTACCCATCTCATGCGAGATGCCTGTGCTACTTCAGAACTTAAAGACATCTCAACATGTTTTATTTAAAATCTATGAGGAAACTTTTAAACATATGTGTGAACTTAAATGACAAGTATGATGAGCCAAAGAACTTTTATAAAAAAGTAATATAATAGATGTTACAAAGCACCAAAGTTAAACCATCGGGAAGAGAGAGAAGACCACTGTGGATGCTTATAGCTAGCCTTTTACCTTGTCATTTACTATTCATATAGCCATTTTCCATAATGTTAAGTTTTTTAGGCTAAATCATATGTGATGTCATGTGAAACTTAAATAATGTGAATGAAAATAAGAAACATAAGATATCCAAGTCGATAAATGAAATGCTTACATGAAGTCATTTCTTGAACTACTTGAACAAGTCTATAATGTAAGAAATGCAAGGTTTAATAGAAAATACCATATGCTCTACTAGTCAAAGAGATTAAAATATAATAAAAAAAAAAACCCATATTACAAATAGACAAATAGTAAATGAAATTAATAGACAAATAAGCAGACAGAACCTATACTCAAATAATTAGAAAGTAAATGGAATAATATGGAAGTACTACTCCAGATGGATAGATAAAAGAATCAGACTATCATACAGGTATCATACAGTGGCTTCGGCTAAAATCATATAAAATTAAATAGAGACTTTGGCCTATTATACAGTTTGTTCCTTACCATACAATAGTCTACCAACTATCTTGTAGAGTGAAGTAATAGAATCAAGTAAGCAATTAATAATTAAACAGCAAGTAGTAATAGAAGACAGTCAATATGGGAAATAACTTGATTCGATATACAATATACAGCATCATAAATTAGACAAAAAGCATAGCTAGATAAACTATGTTTGAATTGTGTTTTGAGAATATGAATATATGTGCATATTTTGAGTTATTATTATTAAACGTTGTCTTATTTTAATTATTATATGATTTTATATTTGACTACAGTCAAATAATTAAAGTACCCACTAAGCAATTGCTTAGCGAGTTTAGTTTCTAAATTCGTAAGTTATAGAGATAAAGCAGACAGATAGAATTCATCAAAGAAGCAGTATTATAGTACAAAACAGGAAGGGAAGTGGAGAGCACAGCGGTATTTAGTTTGGCATGTATTGTAAAAAATGTATGAATCTTATAATTATATAATAATAAAATAAAACTTTTTATTCTGTGTATGTTCTAATATCATCCAAGCTGTGTATATTCTAATATCATCCAAGTTATGTCTGTACATGCAGAATAACCCTCTTAGCTCAGTTGTAAGTAGTCAGTGTTAAGGGGTATTATAGTCGCTCATATATATTAAAAGATGGGATGTAACAAACCATCCTAATTTTTCTTAGAGTACCAATACGCAAGGAAGGGAACAACCATCAATTTACTTTTAACAACCCCCTTTATAATAACAATGAGAGAAGAAGTCTTCATTATAGGATTTGAAAACCAGATTAGAAGGATTTGATGACCAAATTAGAGGTAAGTCAGAATGTGAATATTGGGAAGAAAGGTATGTGTTATACTAATTTTTTCTCATCTAATGACAATGTGCATAATAAGTTTTATCTTTTAAGAAAGTTAGGAAGGATAAATCAAGTTCTCAAATTAAATGTTTATAATTTTTTAGGAAAATTCAATATTATGTTTTATTTGTTATGTTTTTATGCAAGTACTAAATATGTTAGTTTTCTTAATAAAACCCTTCCTAATAAGATAAAATTAGAAGAGCATGTGTTATTTAAAGAGTATAGTGCCATATTGCAAAATAAGTTTCTTACAAAGCATATGGATCTATGGAGTTTTTCTATTCTTCATGAATTAAGTGCTTTTAAATTTGAAAAGGTATAATGTGATTTAGGATGGAGTATAAATTTGATATCTTTAACTATATAAGTGTAGGAAGCTTTAATCTTGGGAATTAGAAAAAACCAAATATGACATTTAAACTAGTTGATGGAACCATCAAAAGATCTATTGGAGTGATTAAAGAATTAATGCTAAAAGTAGAAAAATTTTATTTTTCCTATGGGCCGTGCGATTTTAGACCTTGTTGTAGATAGATAGATTTCTCTTATTCTTGGAAGGCTAATTTTTTTTTGACATTGTTAGAGCTTTAATAGATGTTAAAGAGATGAAGTTGATCTTAAGGCTTAATGGTCAAGAATTAGTCTTTTATTTTAAAAGACAATGAGCCCTCATGATAGTCCTATTAATGATATGTGTTTTTATATT
>CATIWJ010004679.1:0-14382 GCA_949640765.1 Croton laevigatus | reverse complement strand
TGCCCTGTTGTGGACTGTGTCCGGAAAATTAGTGATATTTGTCCGTCTCAACTAGCTGCAAAAAATAAAAATGGTGCTTACGTTGGGTGTAATAATCCATGTGATGTTTTAAACGATCCGAAATATTGTCGCGCTAATGAATATTCTACAAATTTTAAAAAAATATGTGACAAAGCTCACACATTTCCCGGAGATAATAACCCTCCAATGTATAAATGTACTGGGACTGATTTGTATGACATTACTTTCTGTCCTATATTGTAAATTTTTTATATGTCAGAATAGCCTAATGTCTGTGTTTGGACATGGCTATGTTTATTTGTAATAAATTATTTTGATAATTGAATTTGATATTTGGAAGGAAAATACAAGTTTTCTGTTAATGTAATTTGATATTTTCACAAGATAAGATTCAAGGCTCAGATTGATTGGTCTAAAATGAACATGAAATTAGCGAGAGAGAGTTTAGTAATTGTTGTTATTTGGAATCCATTTCTAAAATTTAAACAAGACTTTAGAGCTGTTTCTAAATCTTAAAACTACTTTTGGTTGAACTTCATAGAGTAAAATGTAGCTGCCATTTTAGTCTGATATAGAAAAATAGACACAAAAATTAGAATATAAAGGGGAGAAAATTAAAAAGAAGATCATATTTAAAAAATTTGGCTACCAAAATTTCTTACCCAAAATAAGCTTTTCTTTCAATATCTCTAAGAAGAACATGCACTTATTTTAAAAATCATAACAAATCAGATATTTTTGACTGAAATCCTAACTCTTTATTAAATGAGATGACCACATGGCATGCACATAAAATAAAAAATATTATTATGTGACACATGTACATAAAAAATATGATTTATTAAAAATCATAAAAAAAAAATAAATAAATAAATATGCATCTTCATCCTATCACAACATTAGCCCAACCACCAACAGGCCACCATCTTCCACATTACCTTTTTCCCGCCATATCAACATCAAAAAGGAAATTTTAATTATTTGCATTCTTTTTTTTTTTTATCAAAGTAATTATTTGTATTAAGATCCTATTAAAATCAAAACAATCAAATTACAATGAAGTTGTAGAGTTTGTTTCTTATTTTGATACTAACTTTCATCGACACTATCTAAACTTAAAGATATTGTAATAATCATGTATTTTATTTTTAATTTGTAAGAGAAACATGTACTTACTTTATTTGACTGAAATCCTAACTTTTTATCAAATGAGATGGCCACATGGCACACACATGAAATAAAAAATATTATTATGTGACATGTGTACATAAAGAATATTATTTATTAAAAATCATAAAAATAAAAAGAAAAAGAAAAAAACATCTTCATCCTATCACGATATCATCAGCCCAACCATCAACACGCCATCATCTTCCACATTACCTTTTTCCAGCAAACTCAACATCAAACAGGAAATTTTAATTAATTGCATTCAGATCCTATTAAAATCAAAACAATCAAATTGCAACAAAGTTGAGAACTTTCTCGAACCGATTATAGCATAAATTTTTAATAATATAATTATGTCTCATAATTCACCAATAGACCTTTGCAGAAAATAATGGAGAAAAAAAATGTATTAAATATAAAGTATTTAAAATATCAATAAAAAATTAAGATATACATATAAATAAACAAAACAACAAAATAATTTGAATATCGTAAATCATTTCCAATTCTCTTACTCTTTCTTGTTCATGAGGTATGAATTGAGTATATGTTCCTACATTTTGCAAAACTGTATAAGTAGGGAGCAAATAAATTTTTATTATTGATTCACTTTATATTTAATATATGAATAACTTATATTTTTTTTTCTTTAACCAATAATGTTTAAAAAACTGTGCATATAATGTTATGCTAAAAAAATTTACATATAAACACATTTTATAAAAAGCACATTTGTTCCCTTAAAAAAAAAACATTTTTATGGATCTTATATATATATATATATATATAAAGCTTGGTATAGAATCCAAAAATCAATCTCTAAATAGAAAGAACATGTTATAAAAGTAACTTTAAAAAAATGAAAATACATTTCCTATTTATATATCAATTCAAATCTAAAATTTAGTTTTTAAATAGGAAGACCATATTTTAAAAATAATAAAAAAAAATACATTTTATATCAAAATATCAAAAAATAAGCAATAAAATTGCTTATTTGGGGGTGGGAATAAATATAATGGATAGCATGTAGGTGTGATAACCAAACATCCGAGTTTGTCTATTAAAAAGATCCCTCACATTTGTAGGAGTATGAATTAGAAGCGCATGTGAACACATAAGTCAAAAAATAAATGATAAAGTTATTTATTTGGCTATAAAAATTCAAAGATATGCAATTAAAATCATCAAAATATATAAAAAAAAATTGGTCATCCACATTATCAATACATAGTTCAATAAGGGAAAAAAATAATTAAGCTTGAGATCAAAGACCAAAAGACCTTATCTTTCTGTTGACATTAAGCTAAAAAATTTAAATAAGATAAACCAAAATGCGTACAGATAATTTAGAAAATAACAATGTTTGATTAAAATGAAATAAGAAATCTTTTGAAAATAAGAATGAGAAGAAAAGAAACATTAAAAAAAATAATAATAACATTATTTATTTCTATAAAAACAAAAACTATTATTACTTTATTGTCATTGTTAAAAACATATATCTTAAAATAATTGTTTATGATTGAACAACTGCCACAATTAAAGTAAAAAATAAAATAAATTAATATTCAAATATTGTTAGGTTTTTGGCATCATTCTTTTTTAATACAACACTACCAAAAAATTGAGAAAGAATAAAGATATTATCCCTTCTAATAATTCAACCGCAAAACAAACTGTTATAACTTTTTTGCCTACGTTTATCATAATCAGAAACCAAGAATAGATGTGAGAGCAAGCGGATGAGAGACTATAACATATACAGAAATTAACTGAATCAATAATATGAATAACAATCTATAAAAAAAAAATACTATAAAAAAAACTACATATTATTTCGAAATGATATAAGAGAGCCATAACAAAAAATTGACTGATGTTGATTCTTTTATACTATAGTAAAATACCATATCCAAAACTCCTAGTTTTTCTTAAAATTCTCATAATAATCAAAAGATCCAATCGTTTTTCCTACAATTATATTCTATAAATGTACTACATATATTAGTTTCTATATTCAAATTAAATCCAAAGTTAAAATAATATAAGATTTGGAGATAATTTTCTGTGAAATCATAATATATCAAAAAAAATAGAAAAGATATCAATATTTTACTTATTTATTCTTGAAAATAATTATGCTTATGAATCCTCCCCTCATCTTTTGTTTGAATCATGGAAACATTAACTTTTATTTTATTTTTTTTATTTTCATTGACTTCCATTTATTTTTAATCTCTTTTTTTTTCATCACTTTCTTCTATAATTGTTAATACTGCTCATTAAAAAAAAAAAAAAAACTTAAACATCAATTCAATCCAATGCTATGACTTTATCCAAAATAAAAATCTTTTTGGCATTCGAAGTATTATATAAATGTAATAGTTTATATTCAAGAATAGGCATCAATTCCAAGGAAAGGTTTTTTTTTTCAATTATATAATAAATTGAGTTAAAAATTACAAATTTTTTTGGACAGATTTGGAATTTAAAATTTGAAATTACATTTTTATGGAATTATTTAAATCTTAATTATTTGAATTATTTTTATGGAATTCTATAAATTAAGAAGTTATTTCTTAATTATTTGAAATTAGTTAATTATTTAATTTCATGTAATTAAAGGCAAATAAATAATTACTTCTTAAATTTGGCACAAATGACTTAATTATTTGACTTATTTTTATTAAATTCCCATAGATTAATAACTTATTTATTTATTTTGTCATTATATGCTTGCTACATATGATGATGATGATAACAATAATAATAATAATAATAATAATAATTTTATATTTAAAGTAAAAAAAATAAGTCAAATAATTTATTTTCAAAACGGTACATCAATCTTCATAATAATATAAGTTTTTATTGTTTTTAAAGAAATAAATAAGATTTTTCATTACTTAATTATTTGACTTATTTTTACGGAATTCTCATAAATTAAAAATCTATTTCTTTATTTTATCATAATAATAATAATAATAATAATTATTATTATTAAAGAAAATAAGTCAAATTATTTATTTTTATAACGGTACACCAATTTTTATAAGAGTAAACCAATTTAGTAGTAATTGGTAGATATAAGAAGATGAAAAGTTATTGTAAATTAAATATAATCAATATGAAAATTTAAAAAGTCACAAAATGCCACATAAGTTATGGATGAATTCTTTAGATGATGCTATGTCATAAAAATTTCATTAGCTTTTATATATTTATATATAGATATGAATGTTGGATTACAAATTTAGAAGGTTGATATGAATAAATAATTACATTAAAACGGTTGCAAAAAAAAACCCCATATTGATATGAATTATTTATTTCTTTATATTTTTTCCCTTTTTGATATATTTTCCATTTGTAGCTTGTGAGGATCATACCTGGATGCTAATTTTTTTACATAAATCAATCACTAACTAATCTAAAATTATTATCAGAAAGAAAGAAACTTATGGCTAATTTAATTATGGAATACATTGCAAATTAGTTTATGTCAAAATTAGCAATTAGTTTAGAAGACGTTATGCAGTTTTCTATATTTGCTGGATTTTCCTTTCCAAAATCATTTTCTTGTATTTATAAATACCTTCAGCTATATGTTAAGATATATCTTCTTCCCTTCCTCTTATCAATTTTTGAAAATTCAAAGAGAAGGAAGAAATTCAATGGCAAGAAAATCCATCTTCTACATTTTTGCTCTCCTCATACTAATGACAGGTTTCATATCTTTTTATCGGAATTTTTTTCATAATTACAAAACATAGCTCTTAATTTTATATCAAATAATTTTCTGATTCATTTTGTTATTGTTGTTATTTATTATGTAGGAGAAATATCTGCTATAGATTTTTGGATTAAGAATGATTGCAGCGAAACAATTTGGATTGCTGTTAACAATTTGGATAGCGCCATGTATCGTGAAATTGAATCTGGCGACACATATAAAGTTGGGATGCCGTATCAATGGTCTGGTAATCTTTGGGCACGGACCAAGTGTACTAAAAATGGGCGTACCTTCTCTTGTGAAACTGGAGATTGTAAGACCGGTAAGCAAAGTTGCGAAAGACTTGAACCCGTTTACCCAGTTACCCAACTCAATCTTGATATCAATCAAGGTATACTGACTTATGGAGTGAGCTTGATCCATGGGCACAACTTACCGGTCCAAATTGTCCCATACAAGGGAACAGTGGTTGGCGGATCCGGTCCATGCCCTACTGCGGACTGTGTCGGGAAAATTAGAGATATTTGTCCGTCTCCACTCGCTGTGAAAAATAAAAATGGTGCTTATATTGGGTGTAATAATCCATGTGATGTTTTAAAAGATCCAAAATATTGTCAAGCTAATGAATATTCTACAACTTTTAAAAAAGTATGTGGCAAAGCTCACACATTTCCTGGGGATAATAACCCTCCAATGTATAAATGTAGTGGAACTGATTTCTATGACATTACTTTCTGTCCTAAACTGTAAATTTTTAATATGTCAAAATAGCCTAATGTCTGTGTTTAGACATGGCTATGTTTATTTGTAATAAATTATTTTGATAATCGAAAATTGAAAAGTTGGAAGGAAAATAAAACTGTCTCGTTAATGTAGCAATCTGTATAAAATCTCATATCATTCAATACATATTTAGGGTTGTTACAAATAAGATTTTATTAATATTATACTCATACAATAAGATTTTTCTTTTTTGATAGAAATAAGATTTTATTTTAAAACATATTAAAGGATAAAACTGATATAATATGTATTTTTTTCCCCTGATTATAACAAAGTATCTTTCTTGAGATAAATAAATTTTCTCATTGTGACAAAGTATATGTGATTGATTATTGAGGGAATATATAATAGAAGGTAAACCATTTCTATATGAAATACTAACGTAGAATGTATATTATGGAATGTACAATCCTTTGCGTAGTACTTAGGAAATTGGTGAAAATTCATGAATCATATGAGATCATATCTTAAATTTATGATATTTATAAGTTGTATAAAATAATATTTCATTCCGATTTTACAGTTTGTAACAAAATCATCCCATTTTTAATCTTGTAACTAATCCTGGTATCTCGAAAAATTTAAACGAATTTGCCTCCAAAATTCAAATATTTTACTAAATTGAATAAAAATGTAACTCTAAAGAGTCCATAGTTAATAAAACTCAAACATAAAATACAGTCCAGTTTGAAATAAGAACACCTCATTTTTAACTTTGTAAAACAATCGCCCTTTTTCACAAACGTTGAATGATATTCAACCCCCAATTTTGAATTTGCATGCAGATAAGAGAAGTTATTTGGTGGTAAATGGTGGACAGACGGTAACGATGGTGAGGGTATGTAGTGGTTCTTTAGTAGAGAAAGCAAAATAGAAAGATAAAGCGGAGATAAAAGGGAGTTTTGTTAAAAATTCCAACTTTGAGGTAAAAATTATCTCACTTTAAAAAATTGGTAATTTTGCTACAAAGTTGAAAAGGAAGATTAAGTCACAGCCTTGTATATTTAGTTATATTTGTCTAATTATGATTTGGAAACTACTTTTGGTTGAACTTCATAGAGTAAAATATAGCTGGCATTTTAGTCTAATATAGAAAATTAGAGACAAAAATTAGAATATAAATGGTAAATAATTAAAAAAAATCATATTTAAAAATTTATATATATATATATATGCCCTAACATATATCTTACTCAAAATAAGCTCTGCCTTCAACAAATTCAAAGAAAAGTACCAATGGCTACCAACAAATTCATCTTATACACTGTCGTTTTTGCCATGTTTATCACAGGTTCCTATTCTTTAACTCTATAATTCAAACTAAAAAGTTGTGGAAGTGTTTGGTGATGCACATAATCGTATTGCATGACATACTGTAATATTACGAAGAAAATCATGCAACATAATCACAATTATATGATTTCATCTTACCAAACGCTATTTGAAGTATTAATTCTGTAGTAACGATTTTCAATTATGTTCATTTTGTAGGGGGATTTTCTGATATAAGCTTTTCAGTTAAGAATGATTGCTCGCAAAACATTTGGCTTGCTGCTAATGTACCAGAGGAACGGTTTTTCCCTAAAATTGAACCTAGAGCAACGTATACTTTCTCTATACCACCTAATTTTAACTTGTTCTTTTCCTTATGGGCACGGACTAAATGTTCCACTAATGCCACGGGCTATTTTTCTTGTGAAACTGGTGATTGTGGCTCAGGTAAGCCAATATGCGATGGCTCACGACCCATTTACCCTATTACCCAACTCAGTTTGGATATCAAACAAGACATATTTTCATATAGAGTAAGCTTGATTCACGGCCATAACTTGGGGGTTCAGATTCAACCGAATGGTGGGACAATTGTGGGTGAAAGACAATCCGGGTCATGCCCGACTGTAGATTGTGTTCTTGATCTTACTCAAAGTTGTCCACCTAATCTTGTTGTTAGAGACCGGATTGATAATCCAATTGGATGCAATAATCCATGTGATATATTAGATAAGCAACATTATTGTAAACGTAATGAATACACAACACAATTTAAAATGTTCTGTAAATTAGCACATGCTTATCCTGGAGGTAATGACCCTCCCATATATTCATGCGGTAAGACAAATTTGTATAATATAACATTTTGTCCTAAGTACTAATAAATTATATTCTTATTATTATGTATTTCCACTCGCCATACCCCAACTTTATGGGTTCTAATGCTATAATCCGTCTTTTTTTTTTTTTTAATATTGTAATACCTCAACTTACAAAAATATAACATCTTCTCAGCCACTTACTTGAAAATCCCACCAGGAACTTATAGAATTTTATGACATATCATGAATATTATTATTAGTTTCTCAAACTTGGTATAATGATAATATACACAAAATCGAATCGATATAATATAGAACAAGTTTAAATTTTCAAAAAATAAGAAACAACCTTACTTTTCTAAATTATGATTTAGAAACTATTTTTGATTATCCTTAAAAAAAAAAACTACTTTTGATTAAATTAGTTTTGTTACGTTTTGCAAAACGTATAGCTAGCATTATTTGAGTCTAACATAGAAAATTCGATAAAAAAAAAAAATTACTACAAAAAAGGGGAAAATAACAAGAAAATAATATTTTGGAGGTTTGAATATGCTCCATCGTCACTATTAATTTATTTCTATAAACTCCAAGATTTTACTTATATATTAGTAACCCAATTCTGCTTTCCAGTTCAACAAATCATCGTTTAGAATTCAAAGAAATTTAAGAATTCAATGGCCACCAACAATTCCGTCTTATACGCTTTCTTTCTCTCCATGTTTATAACAGGTTCCAATTCTTCAATTCTGTATTTCAAATTAAAGATTTTATTAGTGTATATAACATAATTTTTTCATAAGAATATAGATTATTTCGTGAATTTTTTTTATAAGCTTTAATCGACAAAATTTTTTAAGTAACTTTTAACGTTTTGGCTAGACAAAACGCTAAAAGTTATTTTTTACTGTGTTCAATCAAATAGTTTTTTATATAAATTTTGACATAAATATCTCACTAAATTTAAAAAAAATTCTAAAAAGGCATTTTTTTTTAAAAAAAAATTCTCCAGATGGCCTACTTTTAGTTATAAAAAAAATTATAAATAATTTATAAACATACTATAAGTAATTTATAAATAAAATGAAAATGGCTCTTTTAATAGTTAAAGTTAAAATAT
The DNA here is from genome assembly GCA_949640765.1 of Croton laevigatus. Classification (NCBI taxonomy): domain Eukaryota; kingdom Viridiplantae; phylum Streptophyta; class Magnoliopsida; order Malpighiales; family Euphorbiaceae; genus Croton; species Croton laevigatus. The sequence continues at coordinate 5,459 of CATIWJ010004679.1, read as the reverse complement.
AGCCCTTTTAAAAATAAAAGTATAATTAGGATAAAAGTTCTAAATTTGGTATTATTTATATTTTCCGTAGCTTTTAGTTTTTTATGTGTTTTATAAAATGCTAATCCTTATAATTTTTAGCGTTTTATAAACGGTTATTACAAACAGGGGCGGATCTATGCTAAGACAAGTATAGGCTTGAGCCCACATTGAAATTTGAAAAAACATTAAAAACCCAACTCATTTCCTGCTTGAAGAGGAAAAACTCATCCAATTCCCAGTGCATTCTTGTAATCTGAGACATGCAAGAAAAGGTTTGCTGTTTTGTTGCATGTGGTGTGTGGAAGTTTTCTTTATCATGTGATTTTTTTTTTTTTTTTTTTTGAAGATGCTTCCTAGAATCTGAATTTGAGAAAGCTCTTATCTTACTGTGTAATTTTAGTTTAGCATAAATGGTTGCATTGTGCATCCCCTTTTTTTTTGAACCCTTTCTATCAAAGAGCATGCATTAAAAAATATTTCCACCCTGTTTTCTTTTGCCTTGTTCATTTGGTAAAAAAAAAAAAAAAATTCTCAATTTGCCAAAATCCTGCTTGGAAATTTTCTTAAAGAAGGTAAATTTTCCTTCCAAACATTTTTATTTTTTATTTTACAGGTGTTGATCCATGACTTCTGCATTTAGTTCTAATTTAACTAATATGTATAATTGATTTTTGTATTCCTACATATGTTTAACTTTTAACACATTAGAGAGTTATAGAATGCTCTACCTTTTATTTGCTAGGCCATATAGTTTCACTCATATCAAGCTGCATTGTGGATGTGTGCTAAACCTTTTTATTATTGAATATACAACGATTTCAATTGCATTGTAATTATGAACACTCAAAATTTATCAATATATTTTTTTAGTTATTATATTAATTTAATTTTGCCCACCCTAAGTATATTTTTTAGGTCCGCCACTGATTACAAACACATCAAAACAGTGAAATACTTTCTAAACAGTTAAATTTACCAAACACACTCAATGTTTGATATAAAATTTTATGATGCAAAGTGATTACCTGCATGCATAAAAAATGAACCATTTCAGTTGACATAATTTTTCTTTAACGGGGGAGTTTCTACTATCAATTTCAACGTCAAAAACAACTGCTTGCAAACAATTTGGCTCAATTCTGACAATCCAAATTATCTTGGCCTACTTCCGACCATTCCAGCCGGAAAACAAGCTACATTTTCCTTACAAAAATATTATACGCCCGAAACCATATCAATATGTGGAAGAACCAATTGTATAAAATTGACAAACGGTTTGGTATGCGAAACTGGACAAATTTATCCCTATACCCAATTCAGTTTCAGCATCATCAAGGACACCGTTTCATATGAAGTGAACTTAATTCATATCCATTATTTGGGAATCCGAATTCAACCAGATAACCGTGTCCGATGGTCGACTGTTTTGAGAAATTTGTTATGTTTGTCCATCTATTCTTTTTGCCACCAACAAAGCTAGAGGTTATATTGGATGTTGTAGAGAATCTTGGCCCTAGGTTAAGTAAATTTATAAGGATCAACTTTCTTATTATCAGCCTTATATATATATATATATATATATATATAATCAATGTGGGATTTATTCCCAAACCTTTATACTCCCCCTTAAGTGGTAATCCGCCACTTGACAAGTATCGATGGCATAGCACGGATCTGTCAGATTACAATTTATTTATTTATTATTATTATTATTATGTATTTATTTATTATTATTATTTGTATTATTATTATTATTATTATTATTATTATTATTTTTATTATTATGCATGAGAAGAGGGAGAAAGAAGGAATGAAAGAGGGAATGGGAATAGAATTTCAAGGGGGTTGTGAGGAATCAATTTGGAAGAATTGGAGGGAAAACCAATACTAAAAAGGGGGAATGAGAATCATTAAATTGGCCAACCAATCACACATTAAGAGTTTCATTCCCTTCCCCATTCCTGATTAGCCCCAACCAAACGGCCCCTAAATAGTAAATCCTAAACCCCTTTTTTATTAGGATTTCTTGTCCAAACACTATCAAACCTGATACAATAAAAAACAAAAAAAACACTTGGAAATCGGACAAAAATCTAGATTCCCATTGCAATTTCAAAATGAATTTCATATAAAAATACTTACCTTTGCATCGACAACCTCCAATCCCGACGAACCACCACCCGATATGGCGCATTAACCACCATAACCACCAACAAACGACTTGGATCGAGCGAAGGTCTCTAGGATTCTCTCCCTGACCCTCTCACCTCTCTTTCTATCTAGGCAAAAGACTGCAAATGATTTTCCCTTTTTTCCTTGTCCAAATCGTGAAGCTTTTAGGTTTTATGTTTTTCCCAAAACGGTGGCGTTTTGTTGGATACGTTTTAACCAGTCCTTCATGCGCCTTCCGTTTGTCTGATTTACACTCATCGTTAAAGGGTGTACGGAGGGTGCAAATGTTAGTTTTTAAAATATTTAAAGGACTAAAAGGTGCAACTAGTTTTTTTAGGGACTAAAATTCACAATCCAACATACTTTAAGGAAGAAAAAATGTTATTGGCCAATTTTTTGACATAAACGACATCCATGTATGTAGAAATCTACATTCTAAATTTTTTTTTTTTAATATATACTAATGCATAATTTACCCCTAACTTTTATTGAAAAAATCATTTGAAAAGATTTTTTAAATAGTTCTAAAATGTGCTCATGAAATACTTTATTTGAAAATTTAGTCACCATGCTGAAGTCGCTAAAATACTCCCTTTAAAATATCACTGACATGAATATCACAACTAATTATTTTAATTAATTTTTTTTAATTAATTTTATCTCAAATACAATCTTTCTTTGACCAAGGGATAATGATAATTTATTCCTTGCTCAAAAGTTATTATTTATTACTTATATTTTAACATTTTACAAAATTGAATCCTTGTAATTTTAATAATACACATGTTTTAGCCTTTGTCTTTTTTTTTTTCGTGCTTATTATTTGATTTTCTGCTATTAAAATTATGAGAAAAAACAAATATACACATTTAAATTATCCATTTATAAAACAGAGTGACTAGTAAATACTGATTGTTGAAAAAAAAAAAAAACTACCCACTCAGCAATTATTGCTATTTAGTTATAAAAAATATTAAATTCTGTGTTTCGTATGAAATTAAAGCTTAAGAACTGTGTTCTAATACCAATTTCAGATTCTAACAGACGGGCGAAACTTGATTGGAAGACATGCTACAACATTATTAGTGGAATTGCCAGAGGACTACTTTACCTCCATGAAGATTCCAGGCTTAAAATTATTCACAGAGACTTAAAGCCTAGTAATGTGTTATTAGACCAAGAAATGGTTGCCAAGATATCAGATTTTGGATATGGCAAGGATTTTCGGCGAAACTAAGAACACAGCCAACACCAAACGAATTGCAGGAACGTAGTAAGTGCAACTAATTTCTCCTCGATTTGCTATATTTTCCCTCATTATTCTTCTAATACTTGTTTAAAATATGCAAAACAGTGGATATATAGCACCAGAATATGCAATGGAAGGACTATTCTCCGTAAAATCACACGTTTTCAGCTTTGGTGTTATAGTCCTTGAGTTCTTAAGCGGGAAGCAAAATAGCGGGTTTTACATTACTGGAATTGCTCCTACACTTGCAGCATATGTAAGTTCAAATTTCCCAAAACAGAAAATTTCCCTTCAAAGAACTCAGATTCCAATTTTTCTTTTTCCCATCATTTTGCAGGCATGGAAATTATGGAATGAAGGAAAATTGCTAGAATTTATAGACCCTTTATTTATGGGAAAAGTTCCAAGAGAAGAAATTATAAAATGTAAGCATATTGGTATTTTATGTGTACAAGAAGATCCAGAATATAGACCTACCATGTCTTCTATAGCAGTTGTATTATTGGGAAGTAAAAAAATTGTTCTTCCTGAACCAAAAAAACCTGCATTTTGTGTAGGTAGAATGGTTCCAATTTCTGTGCCATTAGCAACCGATCCACCTTTGAATCAGTTTACAGATTGTATTATTTCGCCACAGTGACCATTGATCAGATTAAGGTTTTTGTTAGTGTAGAAAAAGAGACCTTAATGTATTGTAGGCTACTTAGCACGATACTGAATTGGTTATAAATACTTGTCTCTTTTTTTTTTTTTCCCTGCATATTAGATGTTCGGTAAAATGCCTGAAAGAGTAATTTCCCCTGTTTATTAGCTATATTGAATTCGGATAAATCAAGTACAGAGTATATGAGATTGCTGAATAGAGTTACAGGGCAATTAGCGAGGTATTACATTTGAAAAAGTCACCTCATTTACAGAAATTTTGGGACTCGAAAATGGAACTGATCTTGCTAAAAATTGATGAACAGAAAATAAAGGTTGTCTAGGTTCAGGAAGAGTTATTGTATCAGTTGCTAGCATAACAACAACAGATGACATGGTGGGTCTCTGCGTCGGGTCATCTTGCACACATAATAATCCAACGTGGATGCACTTGAGGACCTCAGCTGATGAACTTGACTCTGGAAATGATGTATCTATCAATTCTAATCCTTGACCTTTAGACCACAACTTCCAGGCCTGAAATGTTGTAAGAAAAAGAATAAGTATTAAAACAATTGCTAGCTTTCTTCAATTCAAGTGAGATATTAGGACCGGAAACGTACGAATGTGAGGAGGCTTTCGCCTTGTTCTGAAAGATAGAACCCATTATTCCTTTTTCTGCTAATGATCTCCAGTAGCAGAACGCCAAAACTATAAACATCTGATTTTATGGAAAATAGTCCTTCCATTGCATACTCTGGAGACATGTATCCACTAGTTGAATTCAAGGAAAACCAAAGAATTTCAGGACAAATGATAAAATTGTTGGTGAAAAGTAAAAAGTGTTTATGGGAATGGATCTTCATACTTACTATGTTCCAACAATTCGATTTGTACTATTACTATCATTTCCTCCAAAAATTCTGGCCATTCCAAAGTCTGATATTTTGGGGTTCATTTCATAATCGAGCAAAACATTACTAGCTTTTAAATCACGGTGAATAATTCTAAGTCGTGAATCCTCGTGTAGATATAAGAGACCCCTAGCAACCCCATTGATGATGCCTAGGCGCCTTTTCCAATCAAGATTCTTGCTCTTGTTTGAATCTGTTTATAAGCATCCATTAAAAATGAAACCAAGTTAGTTTTTACATTTTGAGCCTTTCAGTATTATGACATGTGCTATAGATGGAGTTAAAGAATATGACCGAAGAGAGAAACATCAAGACTTTTGTTGGGCATATACTCATAGATAAGCAACTTCTCAGAATTTTCAAGGCAACATCCCAGAAGCCTAACGAGGTTTCTATGTTGAAGTTTGGCAATTAAAGTTACTTCATTCATGAATTCTTGTAGTCCTTGACCAGAAGTTCTT
>CATIWJ010004667.1:0-10883 GCA_949640765.1 Croton laevigatus | reverse complement strand
TTATGGTTTGGTAGTAGAAGAAACAACTGATGCTTTTAATAAGCTTGTTGGGAACTTAACCAAGTTGCAAAAATTAGACTTATCCACTGTGAACCTATCTTTAGTTTCACAAAATTCCTTCATCAATTTGTCTTCTTCTCTGTCATCTCTGAAACTCAGAGGGTGTGAATTGGGTGGGACATTTTCAAAATTCAACCATCTCTTTAGTTTGGTTTCTCTTGATCTTCGCGGGAATGATGGTTTGATAGTTGCAGAAACATCTCATGCTTTTAATAAGCTTATTGGAAACTTAACCAAGTTGCAAGAATTGGACTTATCTTTTGTGGATCTATCTTCAGTTTCACCAAATTCCCTCATCAATTTGTTTTCTTCTCTGTCATCTCTTGAACTCAGCAGGTGTAAATTGGCTGGGAAATTTTCAAAATTCAACCATTTCTTTAGTTTTGTTTCTCTTGATCTTTCTTACAACTATGGTTTGATAATAGAAGAAACATCTCATGCTTTTGTTGGAAACTTAACCAAGTTGCAAGAATTGGACTTATCTAGTGTGGATCTATCTTCAATTTCACCAAATTCCTTCATCAACCTATCTTCTTCTTTGTCAATTCTCAGACTTAGCGAGTGTGAGTTGGCTGGAAACTTTCCAGGTAATATAATTCAGCTTCCTAATCTCCAAGAACTTGACTTGAGCTTAAATTATTATCTCAGTGTCTCTTTGCCAAAGTCAAATTGGAGCTTTTCACTCCATGCCCTGGATCTGTCTGAGACCAAAATTCAAATATATTTAGAAAATCATTTTTTTGAGAATCTAAAGTTTCTGCAAACATTAAGACTCAGCGGCTGCAACTTTAAAGGGTCTAATATTGGATTGTTTGGAAATTTATCCAAACTCGTAGAGTTGGATCTCTCGGACAATAATTTCAGTTGTCCAATCCCATCCTCCTTCGAAAATCTTGACCAACTCCAAATCTTAGTCCTTTCAAATAGTAGTTTGAGTGGCCCAATTCCCAATTTCTTCACAAAATTTACCCAACTTGAACATTTGGATTTATCAAATAATCATTTGAGTGGTGACATTCCAAATGTGGGTAGGCTTTCTAATCTATGGTTCTTGAATTTACAAAAAAATCAATTGAGCGGACAAATTCCTTTAAATATTGGTAGGCTTTTTAGTGCACGATATCTTGATCTAAGCCATAACAAGTTGCATGGCTCAACTCCAAGATCAATTTTCAAACTGGTGAACTTAAGAGTTCTCATTCTTTCTTCAAATGATAAATTGATTGGAAAAGTTCCTTCTGAAGTTTGTGAGTTAAAGTCTCTTGAAATTATTGACTTGTCAAACAACAGTTTTAGTGGTCTCATTCCACAATGTTTGGGAAACTTGAGCATCATACTTTCAGTATTACATTTGGGAATGAACAAGTTCAATGAAGTAATCCCAAATAATTTTGCAAAGGGCTGTAGCGTGAAATATTTAAATTTCAACCACAACATATTGCAAGGGAAAATTCCCCCTTCTATCTCTAATTGTAAAGATTTGGAAATTTTAGATATCAGCAATAATGAGATAAATGATACATTCCCATCTTTTCTACAAACTCTTGAGGAATTGCAAATTTTACAATTAAGATGGAATAAACTTCATGGTTTAGTGAAAGGTTGTAACTTATTTTCCAATAATTCATTCTCTAAATTGCGGATTTTTGACCTCTCCAACAACTTGTTCAGCGGACCTTTACCAATGGAGTATTTCAACAATTTCAAAGCAATGACAAACCTTGATCAGAATATGACATATATGAGGGCGCTAGAAAATTACATTTATGATTACTCTGTGAGTCTTACACTGAAAGGGTTTGAAATCGAGTTGGTGAAAATCCAAACAATTTTCACAAGCATTGATTTATCATGCAATAATTTTACAGGAAAAATTCCAAAATCGATCGGAATGTTTAATTCACTCAAGCAGCTCAACTTCTCTCATAATCAACTCATCGGCCATATTGAACCAACCTTGGGAAATTTGGCCAATTTGGAAATATTAGACCTTTCTTCAAATTATTTTAATGGACAGATTCCTATGGAATTAGCAAACTTGACATTCCTTGAAAAATTTAATGTTTCATACAATCAACTTGAAGGACCCATACCAACAGGCAAGCAGTTCAATACATTTGAAAATAGCTCATACTTAGGGAACGAACGATTGTGTGGATTTCTGCTGAAAAAGCCTTGCAATTCCGATGAAAGGCAACTAGGGTTGACTCCAACAAGGGACCGGGATTCTGAATCCGATGAAAATGGATTCGGATGGAAATCAATTTCCGTAGGATATTCATTTGGAGCTGTGTTTGGTACAATAATGGGATATATTGTTTTCAAGACAAGAAAACCTGCATGGTTAGTGAAGTTGATTGAAGGTGACGGGCATCGAAGGCCAAGAAGGAGCAAATGCAACAATCAAACTGCTAGTAGAAGAAGAAGAATAAATTAATAGTAAGTTTAATTCATAATTTCTTTTTCTCTTTTTTTTTAGCACACTTCATTTTTTAACGGTGCTTTCTATTTGGTAGGTAAATGGTGCAAAATCATATGCCATGAAATAAAAATCTTGAGATGTGTTGGAACATCAAGAGCAATGGTTTTTTTTTTTTTTTTTTTTGTCCTCTAATTGTTTTTCCAATCTTGTAATTTTCTTTTCTATTGTATTTTTTTTCTGTTCTTTTTGGAAAATTACTTTTATTTCTAGTGCAGTCCCTAGTTGGTCAAGAAAGCATTTTATCTATTCTGAGTGAAATTCATTTTAATTTCTAAAAAATGCATTCCCCTATGTTACAACACCCAATTGGTGAATAGATGTATTGAAGGCCTAAAATATTATTCTGAATAAACTATTTACAAATCTACATATATACATATATGAACATTGTTCTAAAAGATTTAAATTCATTTTCGCATGTATTGAGTGCAACGACCTTTTTAAGCAAGTTGAAGTTTCTATCTCTCTTACTAGACAATTCTTTCATTGTATCAGCCATCCGTGCCATATGCAATATATTTTGAAGTATTTTTTGCTCATCTTCTTCATGATTTTGTGACATGATTATGATTTAAAGTTCCACGACCACCTATGGAAAATTTTACATCACTTGCAAAGCAAGATAAAGGAAATAGAAATTTCTACAACATTGTGGAGAATTTCCACGACCCATGGAAAAACGACGGAAACTAGATAGAAATTTCTACGACCCATGTGGAAATTTTTCATGACCCGCGAAAATACAACATCGTGTAGAATTTCCATGTCCCAAGGTAAAATGGCAAAACTAGACAGAAATTTTCACTACCTATGTGGAAATTTTCCATGATCCGAGAAAATACTTATGAGACTAAATAAGAATTTCCACAACACCTGTCGAAATTTTCCATGACTCATGGGAAAAAACAGTGAAACGAGGTAGATATTTCCACACACATGGGAAATTTCTATGACACTTGAGAAAACTATAAAGATTGAGTAGAAATTTTCACAATACCCTATGGTAAATTTTCATTACCCTCGAGAAAGTTGGAGAAAGTGAGCAAAATTACCATAAACTTGGAGAATTTCCACGACTTGTAAATTTAAATGTCTTTAATTATTTTTTCCTTTCTTTTCTTCTTCTTGTTCTTTTCTTTCTTTTTTATCTTTTTTTTTTTTATTAAATCACAACACTAGAATGAACAAGAAAATAATCCAACAAGAACATCAATGGAAGATTATTTTTATACTAAATGAATAAAAAAGCAAATTAAGATAATTATGAGATCAATAGAATTAAGTCAAAGCTCTAACATCAAGTTGACACAAAACTCCCTATGAAAACTAAAGTTTTTGAACCCCTTATCCTATTGATCAAATCCCTAACTTTTTATTCAGTTAAACATACTTGATCAAAACTCAATAACATACATTTGACTCCAATTCCAAAATAAACAAAAATTAATTCACAAAGCCATTGATCACCAATGCTTTTCTGAATTCTACGAGATGGAGCATGTAAATCAAAAAGAAAATACTCCTCAGTGAAGTGACAAAAATGAAAACCAGAGAGAACATTATAGTTTTAGACCTGGTGTTAATATTTGTTATTACTCGTTGTTTACTTTGATTACTCAAGCAGCTCAACCTCTCTCATAATCATCTCAACGGCCATATTGAACCAACCTTGGGAAATCTGGCCAATTTAGAAACATGGGACCTTTCTTGATTTTAATAGAGAGAGGAATTAGCAAAGTTGACATCCCTTACAGTATTTAATGTTTCATACAATCAACTTGAAGGATCCATACCAATAGGAAATCGTTCAATACATTTGTAAATAGCTCATATGTGGGGAACTAAGGGTTGTGTGGATTTTCGCTGAAAAAGTCTTGCAATTCCAATAAAAGGCAACAAGTGTTAACTCCAACAATGGATCAGGAAAATGGATTCGAATGGAAATCAGTTTCCATAGGATATGCATTTGGAGATGTGTTTGGTGTAGTAATGGGATATGTTGTGTTTAAAATAAGAAAACCTATCTGGTTGGTGAAGTTGAGTGAAGGTGAAGGGCGTTGAAGGCCAAGAAGGAGCAACGACAACCATCGCTTTTCTGGTAGAAAAGGAAGAAATTAAAAGTAAGTTCTAATTAACATTTTTTTTCCCTTTTGTTGTTTATAGCACTATTCATTTTTATTAACATTGTTTCCAATTTGCTATGTAAATGGTGGAAAAACCAGATGGTGTAATGGAGCATTAACAACAAAGCTCTTTTTTGTTTTTGTATTTATTTGTTTTCATTTCCTTTTCTCATTTTTTTTATTTATTTTTCTCCCTTTCCTTCTCTTCTATTTTTTTTTTCTAGGTACAATAGAAGGAGTTCTTTTTTATTTTCCTTTTTGATATATATATTACAATAGAAGGAGTTCGATAGATGAATATGATTTTATTGTTTTGTTTACCAAAATGTGTCATTCAAAAGCGAGTCTATATGAAATACATCCATCAAACAAATAGAAAGTTCAAACCCCACAATTTAATTTTTTTAAGAATGAAAGATAATTTAGTACTAATAGAGAAAAGACTAAAATTGTTGATACAATTATAAAACAGTAGCATAAGAATGAACATTATTGGTAGTCTCCTCTCTTTTGCGATGGGTTCCTTCTAACTATAGTGGCCCATTATTAATGGGTTACCAATTTGGTGTATGGACCATTATAAAAAAGTTAGTCTTGGTAAGAGCCTTAGAAAAAATATGTTTATAACAAAAATTAATCTCTTAGAAACATTTGAACACCTTTTTATAAGTTAAAAAATTACTTATAAGATAAGTTGGTCAAACAACCTTATAATTAATGACAAACTAAAATATTAAGAAACCTATACGAAGATCGCGAAACTTGTAGGAGAGTTGAAAACTCTAGAGATAGAGAGTAGAGAAAATTTTCTAGGTCCGTCATAGCTTTACACTCTGTCTCAAATCAAACATCATTCCAAGCCCTTACGTCTGCATAATTACAAGGCACTTTTAACAGCTATATCCTTCAAATCAACGGGATCCAGGATATTTTTGTACATTAAAATTATGTAGGAGATCATTACATGGAATTGAAATTGTAGACTGAAACCATACCGAAACTAGAACCAAAATTAAACGAAACTATACCAAATTTGGAACTGAAAAATTTACCATTTGATTTCTTGTCAAGAATTTTACCGAAACCAGAACCGAACACTCCTTGTTTCAAACAAAGTAGTTGAATAGAAAAGTTTTACCAAACATCAAATTGTTAACGATTGGGCAAAAACAAACTATCAATTAAATGAAATAGCTAAATCAAACACTAACTGAACCAATAATAATAAAAATGGCAAACAATATGAAATATAGAAATAGACTTCAAAACTTGAAAATGAGAAAACATATGAAGAGTTATATAAAAAAGTTTTAGTTAATATAATTGATTTGTATTAGTTTGTCCTCTAATCCATCATATTAAGATATTAGTTATAGGATGAGGAATCGTTTTAGAATCATTAACCCGAATAGTTGTTATAGCATAGAAAGTTTTGTGTTATATTCATTTTGGCTAATTTTTCTTAAAAGTTGTTTTTAATTAAAAATAATCTACATCCCAAAAACAACATGTATATCATGTCTTGTGCTCTTTTTTTTTTCCTTTAAACATAATAGAAAATTACTAAAAAAATCCAAATTGCTAAAAATTACACATAATTTAAAAAAAAAACTGCATAAACTATAAATATGATTATTTCTCAAAATTGTAGAGCAAACTAAAATCTGTTGAATTCAATGCAAATGAATATAAATAGAATATTATTAACTGCGATAACATCATAAAACAAATTTAAGCTATATTTATTTATTGTATATTCTAAAAAGAAACAGAAAAATTCTAATTATTGTTAAGTTCAAACGGCCAATGTTTTATTATAAAAGTCAATGTTGCCTATATATCGACTTTTATAGGCTTGGTCCAAAAGAGATTTAAAGTCCAATTAAAAAGTCAATATGGTGATGGTCCATGCTTGTTAGTGTTGCAAACCCAAGATCAAGTCCATCGACGAGCAAAAATGAAGCCCATCATGATACAGCTACAACCAACACTAGCCATGTGACAAGGATAAGGAATATGCCAAAACCGTTGACAGATTATGCGTTGGCCAAGAAAAAGCAATGTTTATGCAAACAATGATAATGATGTTTTCTGTTAGTGGCGGCCATGTTGATGCATAAGAAACAAAAAACTAACATCGTTAAATAAAACAATGTTAAAGCCTTTATATTCTTAAAAAAAAAAGAAGCAAGAGTGAATGTCCCTTAGCTTAGGGGACGTCCGACAAAATTGAAATGATACATATAAGATTAGCATGGCCCTGCACAAGGATGACACTCACAAATCAAGAAATGGTCCAAATTTTCCTTTCTTTAAACTTCTACCCCAAAATTTGTCCTTATTTTCAGTTTCCCCTTTTAATTTTTTTTCAATTCTGTCCAAAATTTTCATACTTTTCTAATTCGCTCCCACATTCTTGGCTCAAATACCTTCTAAAATTATTTTCGAATTATGACCGAAATTCTCATACTTTTCTAATTAAAATGGTCCAATTTTCTTTTTCCTTCTCACTTCTAACCCAAAATTCCCCCCAACTGGTCAAATATTTTCTCCATTTCAGCTCTACTCTAGATTTTCATACTTTTTCTTTTCTCCCCTTAATCTTTGGCTAAAATTTTTTCACAATCATTTAAGGATGGCATCTAATGTTGAACCAAATTTTCATTTTTTCAAAATAATAAATAAGAAAATATGAGAAATAAGTTCAAAAATAAATCCACCACCGAAAGTCAAAGTCCCGAGTTGAACAAACCACTATGGTAGATGAGTCTCAACAAAAATGAAGTACATGCAATAGGTTTCAAATTAAGATTTGCTTAAGTGAATTCAAGCCAGTAATCTCTAGTACCAACTCATATTGGTTAATTTAATTGCAGTGAAGATCAAATTTCATTCATGAAACTATGAAACAAGATAATGAAATTTATATAATATACATATCAATTTTATTATTTCTCGACGTGGAAAAAACTCAATTTAATTTTCTAAAAAAACTCAATTTTAAATGTGGAATTTTTCTTTTCATTTTTCCTTGAAAGCAAGTGGAATTTTATTCTTTGCGTCATATAATATTTGAATTTTTTTAAAATGGTATGATAACAGTACTCATATTATTATACTATGTAGATTTAAACTGTTTAATTTTCAAAATTTAATGTTGCTTAAAAACATTAAAAAATAATGTTAAAATCCATAACTTTTTTCCAACAAAGCTATAAATAATTTCATTAATTATAAATTCAAAATATAACAAAAAAAATTTAATTTAAAATGTAAAAAGAATTTAAAAAAAATAAAAAAGAGGACAGAAACCCAAAATTTAAGGCTGAAACTGAGTCAGAAGCCATATTCTTTGAAATCACCCGCTCTCACTTTCATATAAAGATACAAACCGAAAAATGGTCCAAATTTTTTTCTTTTCTTTTCTTTCTCTCTCCCCCTCTGCACCAAGTAAATTAATTTTTCCCACTCCCACATTTTCACTAACTTAATTGCTTTTTACTCAGTACATTCTTTTCATTTTCTAAATTAGATCGGCTTATTCAAACCCTTTCTCTAATTACTTCCACCTTTTTAATCATTACTTTAATTACTACTACTCAATGATGGCTTAAATTTCAGGTTTCTAGATGTGAAGGTAATTCCTTTAATGGGTTCTTTTGGGATGTAGCAATGATGCAATTTTTAGTCTTGTATTTTCAGATGGGATCCAGTGGAAGCAAAGAGTGGTGCTGCATCTTCATCACCAACTGGCAATGGTGGTGGTTGTTGGGGTGGTGGGAAGAAGGGGAAATGTAAAGGGGGTAGGGTTTTCAAGTCTTCTTGTCTTGGTCTGCCTTCTGGGTCTCGCGGTAAAAATAATGACAATGAACATGATCAAGTTATTCCCTTTATTGTTATTTTCTTTAGTTTTTGATGTAAAAGCAGTTTGGGTTTTTGGTTTCTTGTTCTCTGATTAGTTGCTTTCTGGATTTTGAATTTCTGTATTCATGCATGAACTGTATATTATTGCATTTAGTTTTCTTTGCATTGTTTGGCATCTTCATCACTAACAATATGATTCATATGGTAAATTTTCATGACCCTCGAGAAAGTTGAAGAAAGTGAGCAGAAATTACCATAAACTTAGATAATTTCCACTACTTGTAAAATTAAAATGTCCTTAATTAATTTGTCTTTTATTTTCTTCTTTTTGTTCGTTTCATTCCTTTTATTATTATTTTTTTTAGAAAATTTACAAAAACTTTTCTATATTTTACCTATATCTACATTTTTCTTCCTGTCATTTTTTTTTTAACAAAAATATCCCTGAGTTTTAATTCCGATAACAAAAATATCTTTCTGTCTATTTTTTCTGTTAAAATAACTGTAAAAGGACCAAATTGTTATTTTACGGGTCGTTTTGAAAAAACTCAAAAAATGAAGGACTGAAATAGAAATAATAATAATAACAATTTGTTTTAACTTTATTTTTTCGTCATTTTCTTTCCTTCTTCATCGGACTGCAACTAGAAATCAACAAGTGCTACAATAAATGGTTTAGTATTTTTGCATAAAATTTAAAATATAAATAATTTAAACTAGGGTTAATACATACTTTGATCCCACAGCTTTGGGTCAAACATGCATTTGGTTCCCTTACATTTACGGAGAGTCAGTTTGCTCCCTAACGTTGCAAAAATTAATATATTTTGCTCCTTTTGCGCATATGGCCAGACAGCTTCGTTGTACATGTAATACACGAGCGCTGACGTGGCAAAAATGCTGATGTGGCAACCATTTTGCCCCTTAAACTTTGGTAAAAAACCATTTTACTCCCTAAACTATGCGAGAAACCATTTTGCTCCCTGAATTTTAAAAAAATGATACATTTTGCTCTATATTGCTCCATACAATTTATTTTTATAATTTTTTTAAATGAAATACGTAATATAATTTTAAATATTCAAAAATAAATTATCCAATAAGGAAAAAAAATACATAAAATGTTTGCAGTAAACAATGTATAAAAAATAACCAATAAAAGTAAAAATTAATTTTTCAGTTAAATGATACACTATATATATGGTATAAATTAGGAGTAGTTTTTGTTTTTTATTTTTTTTTTAAAGCTAGTATTAGTTTGAACATTTATATACATATTTTTTTTAATTTATACATATAAATAATTTATACAACGGATTTTTAGGGTTACGACTATCACGTCTAATTAATCAATCTGCCTCGTCTCATCTCGTAGACAGTAGTAGAAACTAACTATATGTCCCACCCTACTACCCATCACAAATCAAAATGGAGTGGGTTACAAAAAATTTCACCCATCTGCCATCGTAGACAATAGTCGAAACTAACTATATGCCCAACTCTACTACCCCTTTTTTACTATACGCACAAATCAAAATGGGGCGAGTTACAAAAAATTTCACCCATCTGCCATCTCTGGGCTTAAAGAAGATGATGGATTTTTTTTACTATTTTTTTATTTTTTGTGAAAATTGATAATAATAATAATAATAATAATAATAATAATAATATTTTGATGAAGGATTTAAATATATCATTCTGAAAAGTTCAAAGATTAAAGTGGTGTCTCGCAAAGTTTAGGGAGCAAAATGACTTTTTACCAAAAGTTCAGGATGCAAAATGGTTTCTACTTCTTAATACGTGGCACTGTTCACACGCCCATGTGTGATTGTAGTCCACGTGCCAAATTTCTGTGTGTCGAAGGAGCAAAATATATTGATTTTTGCAATGTTAAAGAGCAAACTGGCTCCCCGTAAAGATAAGGGAACCAAATGCATGTTTGGCCCAAAGCTGGGATCAAAGTATGCATTAAACCATTTAAACTAACTTAAAATATGCAAATACGATATGATCATATAATAAACATTTAAGTTCTTCCGTCCATTTTCTTTAATTTTTTTTTCTTTAATTTTTTCTAATATGACTATTGTACCTTGTTAAAATTTTTTTATGTTTATTTTAATTTTTTTTATCTTTAGCTTTTCATCATGTATTAAATATTTTTTTTTCTAAAGTATTTTTTATTTTTTTTTATTTTACAAAATGAAATATGTGTTGTGCTTAATGTTCCAAAATCCCTTGTTTTGATTATTTGACAAAACTAACTTGAATTGTGATCTACTAATGTTTCAACAAGTGTTTAAAGTGCAGAACAATCATGTTCATAGCAAAAGTCTAAGAGATTTGAATCAAAC
>CATIWJ010004663.1:0-13759 GCA_949640765.1 Croton laevigatus | reverse complement strand
ATCAAAGACGTCGAAGCTCTGACCGATCAAAGACACAAAGCTCTTCTCAAAGTTCGAAGGCTCGTCCAAAGATCGTCAACAAAGCTCAGCCGTCACGCAAATCAAGCTCTACCGATTTGAGATCAAGTCGTCAAGACCCTCACATCGTGTGAAGTTCAAATCAAATCCAACCAAATCGAGATCAACCGATTCGAGATCAAGTCGTCAAGACCCTCGCATCGTGTTTATCGCAATGAGAAGAATCAGAAGATTCAATAGAGATTGTAACCGCTACATATTTTCTTTTTCTTTGTAATTTCTTATTTTCAGGAAATACAAAATTTGTTGATACATATACAATATCAGTTTCTAATTTTTTCCCTTTCGCAAACAAGGCAGTGCAGCTAAATAAAAACTCAAAAACAGAAATGTTTATTTTTTTATTTCATTTTAAGTCTCACCCAAACCTAACCTTCCACGCGCTTCCTTTCTTCTTTTTCGTTTTTCCTAAATCAACTAACGCATTCCTCTCTGAAACACGAAGAAACCATTATCTTCAACCAAAACTTAAAAACTACCAACACAAGCGGAAACAACCGCACTATAAAAACTACCAACATAAGCAGCAGCAGCACAGGGCGCTAGAGGATGCGAAGACTATATGGGTCAGTGACTTGCTTAATTGGATGGATGAGCCATATCCACATAGAATATGATTAAAAAAAACGATCCCAGCTTTGCCCCAAAAAAATTGAAAAATCAATAGAATATGAAAACCCATCTCAGGAAACCAAAAAAATTAAAAAAATGGTTGCTTGAAGTTACTCCATCAAATCCAAGATTTAAAAGGGGAGAAAAAGAAGAACAATAATTAATAATCTAGTATGAGCTAACTTGAATAAGCAGATGGTGCTTAGAAAAGCACTAATGACACCATAAGAGCAATGATTATCCAAGATTATGCAGCAAAAGGAGAGAACTTAACAGTTCTTGAAGAGGGTGGAACTTGAGAGAGAGAAAAAGAGCTGATAGAAGTGTGTGTATAGGGAATGGAGATTTCTAGACAATAATAAGAATGACGGTGGGTGGTTTGGGTGGTGGAGGCTATAGGCTATAACATTTATGTGTATTTTACACTATATACATTGAATTATTGTTTAAAAAAAATTGCATCTCTGATAAAAAAATATTTACATTACACTAGAAATACATAATACATATAAATATTTAACGAAACGGCCTTGCTTAAACGTTGACGCTTGAGTGATGATTGAACTATTAGTTTTTAAAATTTAGAGATGTTGAAATTGAAATTTAAAATTTTTCAGAATTTATTTTATAAAAAAAAGGATTATATATGTATATATCTATAGAATAATTTAAAAGTTTTTAAATTTTATTATCAAAAAATTACATTAATAGAATTATAAATTAATTTTGTAATTGAATAATAATGAATCAATGTTAAATGTGTATTGAATAATTGTGAATCGATGTTGAATGTGTGTTGAATAATTGTTGAATTAAAGTTGAATCGATGTTGAATGTGTGTTGAATAATTGTTGAATTGAAGTTGAATGTGTATTGAATAATTGTTGAATCTGTTAAGAATCTGAGCCTAACTCACCTGAAAACCCGAGTTGACAGGTCAGGATTGTCCAGCCCTTATAAATCTTATTATCCCCTTCTCCTTTCCGATGTGGAATTCCTTCACACCCCCCTCACGCCCAGAATCATCGTCTGGAGCGTGACATCGGCAGTTTCGCCCATTTCGGGCGGACATCATCCATTTCGGACCATTGTCCCGACATCAGTGGAGAGGGCATGCTCTGATACCATGTTAAGAATCTGGGCCTAACTCACCTGAAAACCCGAGTTGACAGGTGAGGATTGTCCAGCCCTTATAAATCTTATTATCCCCTTCTCCTTTCCGATGTGGAATTCCTTCAGAATCGATGTTGAACCGATGTTGAATAATTTTTGAATCGATGTTGAATGTGTGTTGAATAATTATTGAATTGAAGTTGAATGTGTGTTGAATAATTGTTGAATAAAAAGTTGAATGTGTGTTGAATAATTGTTGAATCGATGTTGAATGTGTGTTGAATAATTTTTGAATCGATATTGAATGTGTGTTGAATAGTTTTTGAATCGAAGTTGAATGTATGTTGAATAATTGTTGAATCGAAGTTGAATCGATATTGAATGTGTGTTGAATAATTGTTGAATTGAAGTTGAATCGATGTTGAATGTGTGTTGAATAATTGTTGAATCGATGTTGAATGTGTGTTGAATAATTGTTGAATCGATGTTGAATATGTGTTGAACTTGAATCGAAGTTGAATGTGTGTTGAATAATTGTTGAATCAAAGTTGAATCGATGTTGAATGTGTGTTGAATAATTATTGAATCGATGTTGAATGTGTGTTGAATAAATTTTGAATCGATGTTGAATGTGTGTTAAATAATTGTTGAATCGGAGTTGAATGTGTGTTGAATAATTGTGAATCAAAGTTGAATGTGTGTTGAATAATGGAAAATTTACAAAATTCTCCCTATGTTTTACATAAATTACATTTTTCTCCCTATGTTTTTTTTAAGACAAAAACCTCCTTCTGTTTTAATTTCATTGACATTTTTCTCCTTCTGTTAAAATAATAATTAAAGGATCAAAATGTAATTTTACAAATCCTTTTAAAAAGCTCAAAAAAATAAAGGACTGATTTTAAATTTTGCTTTCTTCAACCTTCTTCTCCAATTTCCACATGCTGCCGCTGCCGATGAACAAATCAAAACACGGCGCGGCTGCACTGCCTACATCTTGAGATCGGCTCCATCTTCCAGATCCATCACTTGAAGCCGTTAGTAGCTTGTACTAACTCGGAGTAAGTGAAATCTCGGATTTTAAAAGGCTTATTGTGATTGGTTTTAAGTGCTCTGTTTTTCCCGATTATTGGGATCGCAGGTGGCAATTGCAAATTCAACATTGCAAGGGAGATAACCCATACTAACAAGAGCAAGAAGAAGAAAGAAAAAAATTATTTGTTTGGGAAAATGAGATAGTGATAAATAGGAAGAAGACGGAGGGAGAGGCAAAGGTAGGAAAAAAAAAGCCATAACTAAGCATTCTAAAAGGTGTGTACTGTGTTTTACAGCTTTGGGATTTAAAGAACAAAGATGTGAAAATAATGAATGCATGAAAATTTTGAATAGAAATGGCGTTTCGTTTTGTAAAATAATCATATTTTAATCTTCATGCAAAAGTGTGCAATTTCAATTGGAATTTCTTGGGCTTTGACTTAAAGATGGAGGGGAAGGTTGAAGAAGGCGGCAAAATTTAAAATTAGTCCTTTATTTTTTTTAAGCTTTTCAAAAGGATCTGTAAAATTATATTTTGATCCTTTAAACTTTATTTTAACAGAAAAAATAGACAGAAGGAGAAAAATGTCAACGGAGGGAGGTTTTTGTCTTAACGGAATGTGTGTTGAATAATTGTTGAATCAAAGTTGAATCGATGTTGAATGTGTGTTGAATAATTGTTAAATCGATGTTGAATGTGTGTTGAATAATTTTTGAATCGATGTTGAATGTATATTGAATAATTGTTGAATCGAAGTTGAATGTGTTTTGAATAATTGGTTCGAAATTTTTATTTTTACATATTTTAGTTATTTGTTATTAGTAATTTTTTATTTAATTTTTTAGTATAAAATATATATTTTTTATTAATATAATTTAATATATTTTTAGTTATTAATTATAATTTTTGATATTTTTATTTTTTTATTATATTTATAATATATAATATTAAATTTAACAAGATTATAATATAAGTAAAAAATTTTTTAATTTTATTTTCAAGTTAGTTTTTAAAATTTATAGAAGTTGAAATTGAAATTTAAAATTTTTCAGAATTTATTTTATTAAAATTAAAAAAAAAGGACTATATATATACATATCCCTAGAATAATTTAAAAGTTTTTAAATTTTATTATTAAAAAATTACATTAATACGATAATAAATTAATTTTGTAATTGAAATGTGTTTTTAAAATTTATTTATTGAATTTTTTATTTATTTAATATGTAGTGTTAATTAATTTTAATTTTAAAATATTTTTAGAATAGAAAATGTAATACACTTCTTTAGATAAGAGTATGATTGATTTTTAAGTTAATATTTAGTTTTACATAATTAATAGATTAAGAGTGTTTTATTACTATAAATTATTAATTTTTATATTATTTTATATAATAATACTCTTTTTAAAATTATTTTTATTTATAGTACCATCCCCTGAGAGCCCCTATATTATATAGAAATATAGATATTGTTTACGTGAGAGAAGAAGTACCATTTTTGCTGCTATAGAGTGTGGAGGCAAGAGGCTGCTGCGGCGAATGGTCTCAAATAACCGTCCGACCCGTTTTGTTAAATAAATTCTCAAGTCTATTTATGGGCCAGGCCTATAGGACTTTGCGTGTGCTCACGCGCATTCGCGAGAGTGGATGTGTAATGTTCTGTTTCGCCTCCCCAGTAGTGAAACCTATAAAAGGCCATTACCATTCAACGCTTCTCTTTAGTCTTTTAAACGACGACGGAGTTTTTTTCCCCTAGCTTTTTCAAAAATCTGAAAAAAACTCATGTCTTTCCTATAATTCAAGATTTTAATAGGGTTTTGGGTTATTGACTCAAATCTTGGTCATCAAATCTGACGGTGGTTGTTTATCGTCGTTTCACAAATTATCTGATAATATGCCTCGAGCATCAAAGAGAAAAGCGGCCCCACTCTCCGTCACATCATCTGCTGACTCTCGTGCAAGTTAGTGTTATTTTTCTGTTTATTATCATTTTAAATAATTCCTTTGTTGTTTGTTTTCCGAGAAATCGCGGGAAATTTGGCAAAATAGAATGAAGTCCAAAAGACTTGATAATTTAATCAATGCAAACGTTATTCGGGACTGTTAAGATTTTGAGAATACAGTAGAATCACACGGTCTTTTAACGAAATTTGGCACGATCGCGTTTGAATGTCTCAATCCTACTTAAAAGATTCACGATTTTATTGTTTCTTTCTAACTTTGTAATTCTTTTGGGTGATATTGTCTCATATGTGAAATTTCTATAGTTGATTATATAAAGATTAACTAATTTTGTCAAACCCGATGGAGGCAAGAATTCCTTGATTCAAGCATCGTAATGTAGTTGCAATTTGTAATTAAAGAGCAGGTTGCAGTTGGGTATTATATGTAGCTTAAGCTATCATTATAAATTGAATTAAAGTTGGTAACTTCTATGATTATGAATACTTTAGTCATCAAGCAGTTGTAATTGTAAGTTCATTGCTTTGTTGAAGTGTTTTTGAGTTACTTGTAGTGCTCATCTGAGAGTTAATTGTCAATGAAGGATTGGAAATTGGTTAATCTTCTTGATGGATTTCCAGTTAGTCTTAGCCGTATTCAGTTGATGTCTTCATTTTGAGCATGTACAGTACTGCCTAATTTCTGATCACAGTATGTATCTTTGTGGAATTTCAGGTAAGCGCAAATCAAAGGATATTGAGCGGACAGATAGCTTATTTGATTCATATGCAAATGCATCATTAGCCATGATTGAGTAAGTTCTCTCTAATAACTTGCTTTGTTTCATGGATTTAATTTTCGTACGCAATTGCTTGGTTTTCAAAGAGAGAGATTTTTTACACTAGATGTTTTATGTCTTCAGATAAATAGATTTAAAAAATACACGAATCATCATTCTAAGGCAATACTTTATTGGCAAAAAATTGTTTGGGATTTTTCATGTAATGGAAACCACTCCTTGGTGTTTCAACATGCTAAAGATTTTATATAAGTAGGATTGATGCTACTGTATATGAATATGCATTAATTTGTTACATAAGTCAGGCTTGTAAACTTATGTTTTTATGTTTTGTGATCGAAGTCCTGAAGGAATTGAGGCTTTGTGTTCAGATTTGAAAGTTGAACATACTGATGTTCGGATATTGATGCTTGCATGGTATGTCATTTGTGTTGGCATTGAATTTCAATTATACTTCATTTGTAAACATAATTTATTTCCAAGATTACTGAAATAATTGTTCTCTGTGATTCAGGAAAATGAACGCTCAAAGGCAGGGTTATTTTACCCGGGTAAGTGTAAATATTTCACCCAAATATTTGATGCTCCAGTATTCAAAATTGTTATTCAGATGGAGCAACATCTGGTGCCTTTTCATTATAGAGCATAAAACATGGTCCAATTGTGTTTTGATGAGTTAAAAGAGGGGTCCTCATGGAAAAAAAAAAAAGGGTCTCAGTTATTTATGTTTCAAGTAAATGCACAATGTATTGTGCTGATAAATATTTGTATAGAAAAAATAAAATTTAATGAGAAACAGAAATGTATTAGTAGACTAGTCATTCGAATAAGCATTTTGATCAAATCAAATTATAAAATGAAAATGTTAGTTTTTTGTTTCTCTGTTTATTCATTTTTGATTTCCCTCCATTTATCAGGAAGAGTGGCGGACAGGGTTGAAGGCTCTTCATGCTGAAACTCTAAGCAAACTGAAGAAAGCACTTCCTCAACTGGAGAAAGAGGTATTTATGCATCTCTGGATAGTTTCCAGAACAATAACATGCTTATTGCTGACGGTAGAATACCTGCTGCTGATTTTGTATTTGTTGTTTTATAAGGTGGGGAAGCCAGGAAATTTTGAGGATTTCTACTCTTATGCATTTCGATATTGCCTGACAGGTGGGCTTAGTTGTGGCCAGCATGTTCTAAAGGCATTTGTTTTGCATTTTAGCATCACAGTTTTTCCCTCTTTGCTTTCATTTTAACATTTGATTAATTTTCCTCATTAATTATCTTAGAAGAGAAGCAAAAAAGTGTAGACATTGAGAGCATTTGTGAGTTGTTGGATATTGTACTTGGTTCACAGTTCCGTCCCAAGATTGATTCATTAATTGAGTATCTAAAGGCAGGTGGCTACTAAATTTTGTTAGCTGCATATATTTAGATGTTATCCATTCATGTTATGTTTCTGTTGTATGATTTAGCTGCTTGTTTTCCTGACAGATCCAAAGTGATTACAAGGTGATAAACCTTGACCAATGGATGAATTTTCTTCGCTTTTGCAAGGAGGTATTTATTATGACTAGTTTAACATTGTTATTTCTGGTTATTTATTATTTTCTACCTATGAGGGGTGTAGTTTCAGTCAGATGTTTCTTGCAAATGTTGCACTCATAATTCTGTACATTTATCAGTCAATTCAAACATTTCATGTATGTTTCATTACAGTTAATGCTTTTTCCCCTTAAATGATTATTCTCCCTTGTGCATGAACCAATGGATGGTAATTCCACTTGGTTTGCAATTCTGCAATGCTCGATTATGGGTTCTCCTGAGCTTCCATTCTTGCATATCTAAGGCTTTGATATGCTTTTACCTTCTTTTGATATAATTGGGCAAATTTATATATTGTTTCTGCTGTAGTCTATGAGCGACATACTTTTGATGGTTAATAATAATACTACTTTTATCAATGAATATGAATTCCATTTTCTTTTGCTTGTGCAGATCAACTTTCCAGATTTTGAGAACTATGATGCAACTCAAGCTTGGCCCTTGATCTTGGACAATTTTGTTGACTGGAGAAAAGAAAAGGATAGGTAGTTTTGGCGACGCTCGGTCCGTTTTCATCCCATGCTTTCATAGTAAATGAATTTGAATATGATAAGGTGATTCTAGTTTTGATTGTTTGTTTACTTTGTTCAGTTGCAGTTGGATTGGAGCAGTAAGTAAGACTTAATTTTGGCAGTGATATTTATGCAGGGATTGGCCGAAACACTAAACTAGTGGGCTTTTTTTTCACCTTAAAACCATCAATACAGAGATACTGACACCGGGCTCTCTACAGTTTTGATTTTTTTTTTTTGGGCTAATTTTGTGATTTGCTATTTTTGGCTGCCTGCTTCATATTTATTAAGACCCCAGACTCCGATATATATATATAAGACAATTATCAACAATTCAATGTCCAAAATTGCATCCAAACAAGTTTCTGATAAAATTTGTTGTGGATAAATTATTTTTTGTAAAAATAAGTTAAAAAAATTGTTTCTTTAAATGTAAAAATAAGTAATTTATAAGAAGTAATGAAGTGTTAAGTTTCAATTAAGGGTATTTTGGTTTTTGATATGATCATTAAACTTTTTATACGAAGATTATTTATAAGTTAGAAATACTAAATTTTGTATAAGTTTAAGTTAAAATTTATGTTTTAAGCATTTTTGTGCTTATAAGTTGGTTAAACTACAATATAAGGAGTTAAAGGATTTTTTACCTTAATAAAGAGGTAACTGGATATGCTTCATGCGATTTCTTGAATAATTTGAAATTATTTATATAAATTTATAAATTTTCAAAATTATAATTAAATTTATTTATAATTTTTATAATACGTTAATTTGTTATAGAGGACTAAGTTATTTTTTCATCTTGAAGTTTTAAAAAATTGTAATATTTTTCACTTTTTGAATTTTGGAACAAAATCACTTACAATAAATTTCTTGTAACAATCTCACCCACACCTAAGTTTTGGATTAAATCAGAAAAAATAAAAACGTTCAAAATAGTCATTCTTGTGGCTAATTCACCAAAATTTAAATTTTGTCGCATTTTCACTCTAAATTTAAAATAAATAAATTGAAATTTGCAAATTTTATGAATAATGCCACAAAATAAACTTCTGCTACTAACTCCTAATTTGTAACTTTATGTATTAATATCATTTTTATTGGGTGTAATTGAAAAATTCATATATCATTTTGGGCCTTTTTAAGTCAATAGAATTTAACTTCTTTTGAGTTATGGAGTGAGTAATCTTCTTTTTATTCATTCTCATATTATAATTTTATTGTTTTTAACTTGATCCTTTACTTTTATAAAACTAAAAATCTTATTTTGTTCTCATTTGTTTTAATTTTGTAAGGTGTATAATTTATATTATGAATTTCATCTTGGTATAAAATTATTTATGTCAATGCGAAAATAAAAAATGAAATATGAAATATCATTATTTTAAATTTGATGGTGAACCAAAAAAAAAAATGCAAAGTTGGAATATATGTAATATTATCAGTAATATAATCTAAATTTTAATTAAAATGTATTTCTCTCATAGGTTTAATTCACTCTGTAACTCAACATTCTTAATTATAATTAACTTCTATTAACTTAAGAGGACTCAAAATAATAAATTTATTTACACCAAATAAGATACTATTAATACAAAAGTTTATAAATTAGGGTGATAGTAGCAGAAAGTTTTTTTTTTTGGTGCTATTCACACAATTTACGAATTTCAATTCACTACTGATTTTAAATTTATGGTGAAAATATGTCACGAAATTTAAAAAACTTATTATCGACTGATTTTGTGCCAAAATCCAAAATATGGTAAAAATATTATATTTTCGAAAGTTTAGTGTAAAAAAGTAATTTAGACCTTTTATGAAAATTAATTATTATAATAATATGTAAAATAGTTTATTGAAACATATAAAATATAAAATTGTGTTACAACTCACATGAGATTTTATTACAAAAGTAAATTTGACTTTTAAAATTTATTATTAAAAATAAATGAAGATATTAGATATCATTTCCAATAGAAAGTTTTTTAAAAATTATTATTAATTTAATATAATGTTAATAAGAGTATTTATTATAAGAATGGTTGTATTAAAAAATTAAAATAAATTATTATTATTAATAAAAAAAATTCTAAATTATAATTATTAATTTAATATCTTACAAAAATTATTAATTTAATAAATTTATTAATTATATGCCAATCTATTATTGCACCAAAAAAAAAATTAAAAATCTTTACTACTTAAATATAACTAGTTTTAACCCGCGCAACATGCGGAATTTCAATTTATGATAAAAATAAATTTTATTTTATAATTTTACTTTTTAAATTTATCATTTTTTCAGCTATCATAATACTTCAATAATTTTTAAGTAATAATATTATTTTCTATATAACTTTTTTGGAACTGATGGTAGGACGATGGTTCTTCCAATAATCTTGATAGCATTTTTCATGAGCTAAGTATTTTTATTCAGTTTTTATTTTTTCAATTTTATATGTTTGATGAATGAATCAATGTTTTATATTCTTTTTCAATTTGGCTTTGTTCATACTTCCATTGAACTAAGTTCTTTGTTTTTGTCCTAAAGATTTTGACATGGTTGGTGAGTTTTTATTTGCTCACATGATTCCAATTTTGTGTTGGTTTTGTTATTACTTTTTTTTTTCTTTTCTTTCTTCAAAATAAATTATTAAATTTGATTTTCAATTCAGTTTTCAAACATAATTTGTTACCCATGAAATCAATTTACAAATCAATTTTTCAAATATTATTTGATAATTGATTTACAAATTAGTTTTCAAATATCAATTTTTCAAGATTGGACCTAGAACATTAGTTGAGTGATACAAATAGAAATCAAGAATTAAATTAGTACCTCACCAAACTTTTGAGTAATTAAATTAGTACCTCACCAAACGTTTGAGTAATTTTCGAGAGAAGTAAAAGATTATGATGGTCCTAAAAAATTGTAAGTGGATATATTTAAATTTTTATTATTGTTATTGGTTTCTATTCCACAAATATTAAAGTGATATAGTTTTAAATTTGATTTGCTTCTTAAATAGCAATATCTAGAAAACATAGAAGTTATTGATATACAATGGCATATACTTTCAAATAAAAAGTTTGAGATCCGATTAGTGCTTTCGATATTACTATGAAGAAAATTTTTATTGCCATATATACGATGCACAAATAATATAATTTTTGGGATCTTGATTATATTTTAAATATGCTCCTAAAGTAGCATTTGAAAATTTTAGAGATAAGATGCCGATCTTATTATTGGGGAAATAATGATGCTCTTAATGAAAATTATGAAGCTCGTCAATTAGATCCAACCATTCTATAAAGTGAATGATAAATATATATGGACTTGAGCATTTCATTCCCTAAAATGAATGAAAGAAACATATGGTATTAAGCATTTGTGACAAAAGTTGTTTGATCAAATTAATTATATTCATTGAAGTGAATATATAATATGACGCAAATTATCATATGATCAAAGGTAGAGAATCACCATATAAAAGAATATTTCTTCTCACTAGAAGTGGAAGAAAAAGAATAATAATTCACTCATATATTTAGAGAAGTGTTATTGTATTGCTATTTCAATAATTTATTGAGCTTTACAGTATTCAATGGAATGGTTATTATTAGGGGCATTTGGTTGGGGTAATCAGGAAAGAGAAAGAGAATGAAAATAGTTGATTCCCTTTATAATTGTTTGTTTTGCCAATTTAATCATTCTCTTTACCCTTTTTTCTTTTTGATTTTTCCTCAATGTCCTCTACATTGATTCTCCACCTCTTCTAGGATTTTCTATTCTCATTTCCCTCCCCAATAATAATAATAATAATAATAATAAATAATAATCAAAATAATAATAATAATAAATAATAATAATAATAAATACATAGATATAATAATAATAATAGTAGTAATAATAATAATAATGAAAAATAATTATAATAATAAATAATAAAAATAAATAAATACATTAATAATAATAACTCCAATTCCGGTTCTCTGATTCAAATCAAACAGTCACAAAAGGAATCAGGAGGCAAATCATTTCGTTTCTAGAGCATACCCAAACAGGGAAAGGTATTCTGATTTCCTATTTCCTTTCTCCTTATTTCCCTTTCTTGATTCCATTCAAAATCCCCCTACGCGAACTAAATGCTCCCTTAATGTGCTAAGAAAAAAAAAAGGTAGTAAACCTGAAGTTTATAAGCCAAATATTTTAGCAAACTGAAATTTGCAAATCCAAATAGTTTTATATTGGCATGATCAGTTGGACCATCCTGGTCAATAAATTATGTGAATTAATATATAGATATTGTTTTAAAGAATCCAAAATTTGTTCAAACTAATGAATTAGTGTGGTTAATTTGTTCTCAAACATAACTTTATTGTTGGACCATCATAGAGTGATACTAATTTCTTTGGAATTTATAATAGTGATTTATGGTTCATGCATAATTTTTGGAATGTTTAATGAAAAGGATGATAATAGATGAATGACTGGAAAGCAGAAGTTTTCGAGCTCAAGTCATTTGAATGAAAGTATAAATTTTTGAATTATAACGCTAAGACAATTAGTCTTAACTATGATGATAAATTTAAATATTTGGTCTTTTCGTGTTAACTGTGTAGTAACCAGTTATTGCTTATATGATTTGCAAAGTTTAAACCAAAAGATTGCTATTGTCAATTGTAAGACCATTTGAGAACAAAATTTCTTATTTTTATCATGTGCAATATGCTATTTTCTAAATACCAATATTTTCATATAAAGTCAACAAGTTATTATGAATTATCCTCTTTTATAGTCAATTTTGGATCACAAATTATTATTTTTCATCTTAAAGTTTTTATGAATGTGCAATATATATTTTGACTACTCCGTCAATTTGCAGTGTATATGATGGATCCTCAAGGAGAGGTGATGAATGTTGTGCCTAGATTCCAAAATCCTTTGTTTTGATTGTTTGACCAACTTATACTTGATTTTGTGAAGTTACTAATGATGTTTCAAGTGTTTTAATATGTTATCAGTTGAATACTGTCATGACAAGTCTATCCAAGTCAAAATCAAAGTGAAAAACAGCAATGTAGCAATACTGTAGAAGTATCGCGACCGCTACCAATGTGTCTCGGTCACGACTCAATAAAGAAAAATTTTCTTTGTAATCAGATTGGTCGCGACGCACAAGTCTCTGTCGAGACTCAACCTCAGCACAGGTGTCGCGGTCGCTACCAATGGAGTCTCGGTCGCGACTCAACAGAACAAAAATTTAGTAAAGCTCCTGGGATGGTCGCGACTCCAGTGTCTCGACCTGGTCTTGCTCGCTACTCAGCCTCAGCACAAGAGTCTCGGTCGCTACTTCATGTCTCCATTAGTCTCGGTCGCTACTTCTGATTACAGCAATGTAGCAATACTGTAGAAGTATCGCGACCGCTACCAATGTGTCTCGGTCACGACTCAATAAAGAAAAATTTTCTTTGTAATTAGATTGGTCGCGACGCACAAGTCTCTGTCGAGACTCAACCTCAGCATAGGTGTCGCGGTCGCTACCAATGGAGTCTCGGTCGCGACTCAACAGAACAAAAATTTAGTAAAGCTCCTAGGATGGTCGCGACTCCAGTGTCTCGACCTGGTCTTGCTCGCTACTCAGCCTCAGCATAAGAGTCTCGGTCGCTACTTCATGTCTCCATTAGTCTCGCCCGCTACTTTTAAAATTAGCCGTTGGTGCCATTTAGCTATTCTCGGTCGCTACCAGTATGTCTCGGTCGCGACCCGACAAAAGTCAGCCTACTCAATTACTAAGATGCTGTCAGGCTTACAAAAAATCCTTTGGAGCCATTGTCTGACGCTCCAAACGGCAAGTCTCGGTCGCGACTCACCTGTCTCGGTCGCGACCCAGCTGCATTTCAGAATAATCATTTTTCTCTTTGACGCTTCAAACGGCTAGTTTTCAAATATCCTCTATAAATACCCTCACATACACTGAGATAAAAAAGAACACGACTTCTGCACTCTATATACTTCATTCTTCTACATTTTATACAAATTTACTTTGTTTCATTAGTGTTTGTTGGG
>CATIWJ010004659.1:0-18192 GCA_949640765.1 Croton laevigatus | reverse complement strand
TTTTTTGAAATGATACAAAGAAGGATGTTCCTGTTTACAACAGAAAAACTCTCTCCCGATGAATTGTATAATCGTTGGAATTATAAGAATGAACAAAAAAAGAAAAATCTAAGTAATGAATTTAGAAAAAGGGTCCAGGCTTTAGATAAGGGATATCTTTCTCTAAATGCACTCCAAAAAAGGACTAGATTATGTAATGATAAAACTAAAAAAGAGTACTTACCTAAAATATATGATCCCTTATTGAGTGGGTCATACCGCAGAAAAATCCAGTTTTTTTTTTCACCTTCAATTTTAAATAAAACTTCCATAAAAAATTCTATAGAGCCAATTTGGATAAATAAAATTCATCTTTTTCTTCTTATTACTAATTATCAAAAATTCGATCCAAAAACAGATGCAAAATCATTTTCAACAGAAATTGGTTATTTCTTTAACTTAATTAATAAATTTACCGGAAAATCACGAAATTTTAAGGAACTCCCTTTATTTTCAGATCACAAAGAAGAAAAAATATATTTAGAAAATCGAATCAAAATTTTCAAATTTTTATTTGATACAGTTATCCCGAATTCAAAAAATAAAACAATTCAAAAAAATTCTATTGGAATAAAAGAAATAAGTAAACAAGTTCCTCGATGGTCATATAAATTAATTGATGAGTTGGAACAACAAGAGGGAGAAGAAAATGAAGAAAACATTGCGGAAGATCATGAAATTCGTTCACGACAAGCCAAATATATAGTTATTTTTACTGATAATCAACAAAATACGGATAAAAATACAGATACTTCTAATACCGCAGATGAAGATACAACGAATTCTGATCAAATACAAAAAGTAACTTTGATAAATTATTCCCAACAACCGGACTTTGATCGAGACATAATAAAAGGGTCCATGCGAGCACAAAGACGCAAAATCCCTATTTTTGGGC
The DNA here is from genome assembly GCA_949640765.1 of Croton laevigatus. Taxonomy (NCBI): domain Eukaryota; kingdom Viridiplantae; phylum Streptophyta; class Magnoliopsida; order Malpighiales; family Euphorbiaceae; genus Croton; species Croton laevigatus. The sequence goes on along the minus strand of CATIWJ010004659.1, from coordinate 17,255 downwards.
TGTTTCAAGCAAATGTACATTCCCCCCTTTTTTTGGATAGAATAGACAAATCTCTTTTTGTTCCTTTTGACATTTCTGAACTGATGAAAACAATGTTTATAAATTGGCTGTGTAAAAACGTAGAATTCACAATTTCGGATTCTCCTTATACAGAGAAAAAAACAAAAGAAAGTAAAAAAAAAGAAGAGGACAAAAGAGAAAAAGTTAAAAGCGAGGAAAAAGTTAAAAGAGAGGAAAAATTTCGGCTAGAAATAGCCGAAGCTTGGGAGATCGTTCCTTTTGGTCAAGCACTAAGAGCGTATGCTTTATTAACCCAATCGATTCTTAGAAAATATCTTATTTTACCTTTTTTAATAATAACTAAAAATCTCATTCGTATACTATTTTTTCAAATTCCCGAATGGTCTGAGGATTTTAAGGATTGGAGTAGAGAAATGCATGTTAAATGTACCTATAATGGAGTTCCATTATCCGAAAAGGAATTTCCACAAGACTGGTTAACAGACGGGATTCAAATAAAGATCCTATTTCCTTTTCGTCTAAAACCTTGGCACAGATCTAAGTTAAAACTACCTCACAAAGATCCAATGAAAAAAAAAACACAAAAAACGGATTCTTGTTTTTTAACAGTTTTGGGAATGGAAGTTGAATTGCCTTTTGATTCCCCCCGAGAAAGGCTTTCTCTCTTTGCACCCATCTTTAAAAAACTCGAAAAAAAAATGAGAAAAACGAAAAAAAATTGGGTCATCAAAACCATTTTTTTTCGAATAATAAAAACACTTTCAAAATCAAAAATAAATCAAAATTTATTATCTGGATTTATAAAAGTATATGAATTGAATGAAATAAAAAAAAAAACAGATTCGATAATCAATAACAAAAACGGGACGATTCAAAAATCGTCTACTCCAATTCAATCTATCGCTTGGACAAATTATTCACTAACAGAGAAAAAAATGAAAGATCTTTCTTCTAGAAGAAAGATAATTCTAAATCAAATAGAAAAAGTTACAAAAGAAAAGGAAACAAAAATTATAACCTCAGAAATACATATTAATTCTAAAAAAATAAGTTATAATGTTAAAAAATTCAAATCATCAAAAAATATTTCACAGATATTAAAAAGAGGAAATGCTCGATTAGTACGTAAATTCCATTTTTTTATAAAAATTTGGATTCAAAGGATATACATAGATATCTTTTTAACTATCATTAATATTCCGAGGATCAAGATACAGTTTTTTCTTGAATTAACAAAAAAAATTATTACTAAATGCGTTTACAAGAATGAAAAAAATCACAAAAAAATGGATAAAAAAAAGCAAAATACAATTCACTTTCTTTCGATTATAAAAAAATCACTTAATCTTAATAATCGTAATATTGCTGTTACTAATAACAATTCGCAGATTTTTGGGGGTATATCTTCTTTGTCACAAGCATATGTATTTTACAAATTATCACAAACCAAAATTCTTAATTTCTATAAGTTAAAATCTATCCTTCAATATCAGGACCTTTTTCTTAAGAATGAAATAAAGGATTATTTTAGAGACCAAGGGCTATTTAATTCCGAATTAAAAGATAAAAATTTTCAAAATTTTGTAATGAATCAATGGAAAAACTGGTTAAGGAATCATTATCAATATAAATATGATTTAGCTCAGATTAGATGGTCTAGATTAATATCACAAAAATGGCGAAATAGAATCAAGCAACACCATATGGTTCAAAATAAAAAATTACAGAAATTCCATTTATATGAAAAAGGCCAATTAATTCATTACGAAAAAGGAAATAATTTTGCGGCAGACTCATTACCGCATCAAAAAAAGAATTTTCAAAAACACTATAGATATAATCTTTTGTCATATAAATCTATTAATTATGAAAATAAGAAGAACTCATATATTTATGGATCCCCATTACAAGTAAATACTAAACAAGAGATTTCTTATAATTACAACACAAATAAAAGCAAATTTTTTGACATGTTGGAAAGTATTCCTATCAATAATTATCTAACGGAATATGATATTACCGATATGGAGAAAAACCTAACTAGAAAATATTTTGATTGGAAAATTCTCCATTTTTTTCTTAAAAAAAAAAAAAAGGTCGATTTTGATTCCTGGATTGATATTGGAAGTAAAGAAAAAAAAAATCCTAAGACTAGAACTAATAAGTATCAAATAATTAATAAAATCGATAAGAAAAATCTTTTTGATTGGATGGGAATGAATAAAGAAATACAAAACCGTCTCAGATCCAATTTTGAACTTTGGTTCTTTCGAAAATTTGTGATATTTTATAACACATATAAGATAAAACCGTGGGCAATATCCGTCCAATTTCTTCTTTTAAATTTTCATAAAAATGAAAATGTTATTAAGAATACTAAAATCAACGGGAAGAAAAAGGGCGATCCTTTTATATCTATATCATCGAATAAAAAAAAATTCATTGAATTAGAGCATCGAAATCACGAAGAAACAGAATCCGAAGACCAAAAGCATTTTGGATCAGTTTTGACAAATCAAGAAAAAGATATTGAAAAAGATTCTATGGGATTAGATACGAAAAAACATAAAAAAAAAAAGCAAAACAAAAGTAATACAGAAATAGAGCTTGATTTATTCCTAAAACGATATTTATGTGTTCAATTAAAATGGAATGGTTCTTTAAATCAAAAAATAATCAATAATATCAACCTATATTGTCTCCTGCTTAGAGTGACAAATGCACGAGAAATTCTTATATCTTCTATTAAAAGAGAAAAAATAAGTCTGAATATTCTGACAGTTGAGAAAAATTTAACTCTTAACGAATTGATTAAAAAGGGAATATTTAGTATCGAGCCTATGCGTTTGTCAGTAAAAAATGATGGACAATTTATTTTGTATCAAACGGTAGGTATTTTATTAGTTCATAAGAACAAACAAAAAATGAATCAAAAATACAGAGAAAAAATCTATATTGACAAAAAGAATTTTTCCGAACCTATTGAAAGACATCAAAGTTTAATTGGAAATAGAGACAAAAATAATTATGATTTACTTGTTCCTGAAAATACTTTATCTCCTAAACGTCGTAGAGAATTAAGGATTCTAACTTCTTTCAATTTTAAAAACCAAAATGATATTCATATAAATACAGAAATTTTCAATATTAATAAAATAAAAAACTACAGTCCCATTTTTGATATTGAAAAAAGTAAACATTGTTTTGATAGAGACAAAAATAAACTAATTAAATTAAAATTTTTTCTTTGGCCCCATTTTCGACTAGAAGATTTAGCTTGTATGAATCGCTATTGGTTTGATACTAATAATGGCAGTCGCTTCAGTACGGTAAGAATATACATATATCCACGGGTTCCGTTTTAGTAAAGGTACATTTGTCATATATATCCCATAGCATATCTGACCAGTATATAAAAACAAGAAATGAGCATGTTATTCTTTTACACTCCATATTCATATGGAATTCAATCATGTATTAATTAGATCTAGAAATGAATCAATGGATTTTTTTTTTCTTTCAATTTTAGAAAGATAAATTGTATTTGATAAAATTTTGAATGACTAACAAAGAAAGATTATTGCGTATACAAAATAAAATAAAATGAACTGACATTATTATTTATTAATATTATTATTTATTAATATTAATACATTTTTTTATTATTACTGATCAATAAAAAATATTTTAAACCAAAAAATATTATAAACTACAAAAAAACTAAAAAAAGAAGGTTTTTTTATGGTAAAAAATTCATTCATTTCAGTTATTTCACAAGAAGAAAAAAACGAAAGCAAAGGATCTGTTGAATTTCAAATAGTAAGTTTCACTAATAAGATACGAAGACTTACTTCACATTTGGAATTGCATAGAAAAGACTATTCATCTCAGAGAGGTTTGCGGAAAATTCTAGGAAAACGCCAACGGTCGTTGTCTTATTTAGCAAAAAAAAATAGACTACGTTATAAAGAATTAATTAGCCGATTGGATATTCGAGAGTCAAAAACTCGTTAATTTGAAGAGTTTTTTGAATTATTTGATTTATTAGATCTTAAGATGAATTTCTTTTTGTTTTCAGTAATTTAATTCATGGAAGAATAGATCGAGGAAACCCCTATGAATGTACCAGCTATGCGAAAAGACCTTATGATAGTCAATATGGGTCCCCACCACCCATCAATGCATGGTGTTCTTCGACTCATCGTTACTCTAGACGGCGAAGATGTTATTGATTGTGAACCCATATTAGGTTATTTACATAGAGGCATGGAAAAAATTGCGGAAAATCGAACAATTATACAATATTTGCCCTATGTAACACGTTGGGATTATTTAGCTACTATGTTCACAGAAGCAATAACAGTAAATGGCCCAGAACTGCTAGGAAATATTCAAGTGCCTAAAAGAGCTAGTTATATCAGGGTAATTATGTTGGAATTGAGTCGTATAGCTTCTCATTTATTATGGCTTGGACCTTTTATGGCGGATATTGGGGCACAGACTCCTTTCTTCTATATTTTTAGAGAGAGGGAGTTAGTATATGATTTATTCGAAGCTGCCACTGGTATGAGAATGATGCATAATTATTTTCGTATTGGGGGAGTAGCGGCTGATTTACCTCATGGCTGGATAGATAAATGTTTGGATTTTTGCAATTATTTTTTAACAAGAGTTGTTGAATATCAAAAACTTATTACGCGAAATCCTATTTTTTTAGAACGAGTTGAAGGGGTTGGTATTGTTGGTCCAGGGGAAGCAATAAATTGGGGATTGTCCGGACCAATGCTACGAGCTTCCGGAATACAATGGGATCTTCGTAAAATTGATCGTTATGAGTGTTACGACGAATTTGATTGGGAGGTCCAGTGGCAAAAAGAAGGAGATGCATTAGCTCGTTATTTAGTCCGAATCGGTGAAATGCTGGAATCTATCAAAATTATTCAACAGGCTCTGGAAGGAATTCCAGGGGGTCCCTATGAAAATTTAGAAATCCGACGTTTTAATAAAGAAGGGAATCCAGAATGGAACGATTTCGAATATCGATTCATTAGTAAAAAAACCTCTCCTACTTTTGAATTACCGAAACAAGAACTTTATGTGAGAGTCGAAGCTCCAAAAGGAGAATTGGGAATTTTTATAATAGGGGATCAAAGCGGTTTTCCTTGGAGATGGAAAATTCGCCCTCCAGGTTTTATCAATTTGCAAATTATTCCTGAATTAGTTAAAAGAATGAAATTGGCCGATATTATGACAATACTAGGTAGTATAGATATCATTATGGGAGAAGTTGATCGTTGAAATGATAATTGATACAAGAGAAGTACAAGCTATCAATTCTTTTTCTAGATTAGAATCCTTAAACGAGGTCTATGGAATTCTATCGGTCTTTGCCCCTATTTTAATTCTTGTATTGGGAATCACGATAGGCATACTAGTAATTGTATGGTTAGAAAGAGAAATATCTGCGGGGATACAACAACGTATTGGACCTGAATATGCTGGTCCTTTAGGGGTTCTTCAAGCTCTAGCAGATGGGACAAAACTCCTTTTCAAAGAGAATCTTTTTCCATCTAGAGGAGATACTCGTTTATTTAGTATTGGACCATCCATAGCAGTCATATCAACTTTATTAAGCTATTCAGTAATTCCTTTTAGCTATCACTTTGTTTTAACTGATCTAAATATTGGTGTTTTTTTATGGATTGCCATTTCAAGTATTGCTCCCGTTGGACTTCTTATGTCAGGATATGGATCAAATAATAAATATTCCTTTTTAGGTGGTCTACGAGCTGCTGCTCAATCGATTAGTTATGAAATACCATTAACTCTTTGTGTGTTATCCATATCTCTACGTGTGATTCGTTGAAACATAAATTTTTCCCTTTTCTTTTTAGGAATAAGACGAAATGAATTGAATAGATATCTTTATTTTTTATTCATCATTTTGGTTGATGAACTAAATTGGATAATTGGATAGTTATATGAGTGAAAGAAAACAACTTCTAAATTTGAAGTAAAAAATTTAGACTCATTTCCTATGTACAAGAGTAAAACAGAAAAAAAAAGAAGACCAGTTGCCCCAAGATTGGTTGATTAGTCATCCTGACTTGAAGCGGGCTCAAAAGATCAATCTTATTGAGTTTTTACTATCATTTATATGTATTACCATAACTCGAGCAAGTGATTAAACAAAAATGGGTGGATGGTTAGGAACACCAAGATACAAAAAGGATTAGTAATAGAGATTTTGAAAACTATCTATGTCTAAAATAAAAGGATATTTCGTCCTAATAGAAAATAGATAATAGAAAAGTATATTAATTGGGGCTTTAAGTTGGTAGAAATGATCAGGCAGTACTCCCCATGATTCCGATCCAGAGTATGCTCCTACCCACCGATTAAAGAAATAACTATCAGGAACGAAACAATCCTTTCATTTTTTTTAATGCCCCCTTTTTCAGAAATTTTCAGAAAGAAGAATAGGAACGAAAAAAAAAGAATCTAATTCCAATAGAATTTTTTTTCTTTTGCCTATATCAATATTCATAAAGATGGGATTCGTGTCTTAATTGAGAATATCTAATTCTTTTTCGTAATTGAAAACGATAGGTTGAAATATCTATTGGTATTTTTTTTTCTAAGGAATATTTTCCTTTTTACTTTTACAAAGAGTATTTTATCGAAGGATTCAAGTTATTACTCAAAAAAGAAAAATTGAATAAAGGATGAGATCAATTCAGAAGTACTTTTATTATAACAGATAGAATTTCGTTGCTCGAATTTTGGAACGTCGATAGATTTGATTTTGATCCTATCTATTCTATAAATATATCAAAATAAATAATACGATTTGGTCCTTAAATTTTTTTTTTATAGCTTTCGAGGAGCCGTATGAGGTGAGAATCTCATGTACGGTTCTGTAATAGCGATGGGAGCAGTAATGTTCTGACCGACTATAATTATCTAATAGTTCAAGTACAGTTGATATAGTTGAGGCACAATCAAAATGTGGTTTTTGGGGGTGGAATTTGTGGCGTCAACCTATAGGATTTCTCATTTTTTTTATTTCTTCTCTAGCAGAGTGTGAAAGATTGCCTTTTGATTTACCAGAAGCAGAAGAAGAATTAGTAGCAGGCTATCAAACCGAATATTCAGGTATAAAATTTGGTTTATTTTATATTGCTTCCTATCTAAATTTATTAGTTTCTTCATTATTTGTAACAGTTCTTTACTTGGGTGGTTGGAATATTTCTATTCCATATATATCCGTTCCTGAGCTTTTTCAAATAAATAAAATAGGTGGAGTCTTTGAAAGAACAATTGGTATCCTTATTACATTGGTTAAAACTTTTTTGTTCTTGTTCATTCCTATTACAACAAGATGGACTTTACCTAGACTAAGAATGGACCAACTTTTAAATCTTGGATGGAAATTTCTTTTACCTATTTCTCTCGGCAATTTTTTATTAACAACCTCTTTCCAACTCCTTTCACTATAAAAGAATAAAAAAAAAAAGAATAATAAAAAAAGCTTTTTCTAGATTCATGATTTGTCTTCAAACAAGAGAAAAAAACAAACATAAAATTATTCATAAAAATTCACGATATGTTTCCTATGGTAACTGGATTCATGAATTATGGGCAACAAACCATACGAGCTGCAAGATACATTGGTCAAGGTTTCATGATTACCTTATCCCATGCAAATCGTTTACCTGTAACAATTCAATATCCTTATGAAAAATTAATCACATCGGAGCGTTTCCGCGGTCGAATCCATTTTGAATTTGATAAATGCATTGCTTGTGAAGTCTGTGTTCGTGTATGTCCTATCGATCTACCTGTTGTTGATTGGCAATTGGAACCTGACATTCGAAAGAAACGTTTGCTTAATTACAGTATCGATTTTGGAATCTGTATATTTTGTGGCAACTGTGTTGAGTATTGTCCAACAAATTGTTTATCAATGACTGAAGAATATGAACTTTCTACTTATGATCGTCATGAATTGAATTATAATCAAATTGCTTTAGGTCGTTTACCAATGTCAGTAGTTGACGATTATACAATTCGAACAATTTTGAACTCAACTCAACAAAAAAAAATAGAAAAATCCCTTTGATTGATTAAAAAGTACAATTATTAAACAAAAATTAGGTTTTGACCTATAAGGAGGGAAATGGGGTTGCTTTTATTTTTCTTGGTCAATAACTATAAAAATAACAAATTCCAACTATTGATTTGATTGATTAGAATAGCATCGCGACTCAATTTGGATTGAAAATCTATTAATATCTCTGGAATTTTATCCATAATTTTTTCGAGAATAAAATTTAGAATGTCTTTTTTGAGAAAGAATGAGATTAGTACAATAGCTGTACTTATAGTAATCTATAAGGGTTTAATTCAATTAAGATCTATTATAAAAAAAAAGTTTTTCCCGGTCAAGTCAATAAGGTCATGAAAAAACAATTCAATTTTTTTACCTCTTATTTTACGTGCAATGGATTTGCCTGGACTAATACATGATTTTCTTTTAGTTTTTCTGGGATTAGGTCTTATATTAGGAGGTCTAGGAGTGGTATTACTTACCAATCCAATTTATTCTGCTTTTTCATTGGGATTTGTTCTTGTTTGTATATCTTTATTCTATATTTTATCAAACTCTCATTTTGTAGCTGCTGCACAGCTCCTTATTTATGTGGGAGCTATAAATGTTTTAATTCTATTTGCCGTGATGTTCATGAATGGTTCAGAATATTACAAAGATTTGAATCTTTGGACTGTTGGAAACGGGGTTACTTCCTTAGTTTGTACAAGCATTTTTATTTCACTAATTACTATTATTTCAGATACATCATGGTACGGGATTATTTGGACTACAAGAACAAATCAGATTTTAGAACAAGATTTAATAAGTAATGGTCAACAAATTGGAATTCATTTATCAACAGATTTTTTTCTTCCATTTGACTTTATTTCAATAATTCTTTTAGTTGCTTTGATAGGTGCGATTGCTGTGGCTCGTCAGTAATAAATCTTTAGAATTACTAATCACAATCAAAATTAAATTTTATGTTATCATATTTATTTTATTCTCCTTCAATTCTATTTAAAGATTATTTATGTAGAAATTCTTTTATCCTATTTGATCCACATATTTCTTTGTTCTGTACTTGTGATATTCTAGTCAATCCAATTTGTTGATGTTGAATTGCGTTCATATTGAAAAAAATCGAAATTTATAAGGAGTTGGTCAATGATGCTCGAACATGTACTTGTGTTGAGTGCCTATTTATTTTCTATCGGTATCTATGGATTGATCACGAGTCGAAATATGGTTAGAGCCCTTATGTGCCTTGAACTTATACTAAATGCAGTTAATATAAATTTCGTAACATTTTCTGATTTTTTTGATAGCCGCCAACTAAAAGGAAATATTTTTTCAATTTTTGTTATAGCTATCGCAGCCGCTGAAGCAGCTATTGGACCGGCTATTGTTTCGTCAATTTATCGTAACAGAAAATCAATCGGTATCAATCAATCGAATTTGTTGAATAAGTAGTATTAATCAATTACAATAAAATTTTCATATTTATTAATTCGAGTTGGCATGTATGATACGTAGTAACTTATCAGATCATGTTTGCGAAAACGTAAGAAATGAAAATTTCTTGGTTCCACTCTATCTCATGAGCGGATCCAGAATTGAATAGGAAAATTCTGCTAAATCATTGATTCGTCTAGTGTTTAAATATATGATGATTCATTTAGAAATTTACTAGATTGAAATTTTATAACGTTAAAAAATTAGAAATCCAATGTCACATTCAGTAAAGATTTATGATACATGTATAGGGTGTACTCAATGTGTCCGAGCCTGTCCCACCGATGTATTAGAAATGATACCTTGGGATGGATGTAAAGCTAAGCAAATTGCTTCTGCTCCAAGAACAGAGGACTGCGTTGGTTGTAAAAGATGCGAATCCGCCTGTCCAACAGATTTCTTGAGCGTTCGAGTTTATTTATGGCATGAAACAACTCGAAGCATGGCTCTAGCTTATTGATACTTTCCAAAAAACCACTTGAATATATTTGATTTTTTGTTTACCGGCAAAAACTCGTACTCGAAAAAAAAAACATAATATATATATATATTTATTATGTTTTCGAGCACGGGTTTTTCTAGTCTAAGTGTATTTTGTCTTTACCACGAATTCTTTTCCTTGGTTAACAATGCTTGTGGTTTTACCAATATCTGCGGGTTCCTTAATTTTCCTTTTCCCTCATAGAGGAAATAAGGTAATTAAGTGGTATACTTTATGTATATGCGTCTTAGAGCTCCTTTTAATGACTTATGCGTTCTCTTATTATTTCCAATTGGACGATCCATTAATCCAATTAACAGAAAATTATAAATGGATCAATTTTTTTGATTTTTACTGGAGATTGGGAATAGATGGATTTTCTTTAGGGCCTATTTTATTGACAGGGTTTATCACCACTTTAGCTACTTTAGCGGCTCGGCCAATTAATCGGGATTCCCGATTGTTCCATTTTCTGATGTTAGCAATGTATAGTGGTCAAATAGGATTATTTTCTTCTCAAGATCTTTTACTTTTTTTTATCATGTGGGAGTTAGAATTAATTCCCGTTTATCTACTTCTATCAATGTGGGGGGGAAAGAAACGTCTGTATTCCGCTACAAAGTTCATTTTGTATACTGCAGGAGGTTCTGTTTTTTTATTAATGGGGGCTTTGGGTATCGCTTTATATGGTTCCAATGAACCAAGATTCAATTTTGAAATATCAGCCAATCAATCATATCCTGCGGCGCTAGAAATATTTTTTTATATTGGATTTCTTATTGCTTTTGCTGTCAAATTACCGATTATACCCTTACACACCTGGTTACCAGACACCCATGGGGAAGCCCATTACAGTACTTGTATGCTTCTAGCCGGAATCTTATTAAAAATGGGAGCATATGGATTGATTCGAATCAATATGGAATTATTACCTCACGCCCATTCTATCTTTTCTCCCTGTTTGATAATAGTGGGCGTAATGCAAATAATCTATGCAGCTTTAACATCTCCTGGTCAACGAAATTTAAAAAAAAGAATAGCCTATTCTTCTGTATCTCATATGGGTTTCATAATTATAGGAATTTGCTCCATAAGTGATATAGGGTTGAATGGAGCCATTTTACAAATAATATCGCATGGATTTATTGGTGCTGCACTTTTTTTCTTGGCAGGAACGGGTTATGATAGAATACGTCGTGTTTATCTTGACGAAATGGGTGGAATGGCTACCCCAATGCCAAAAATATTTACGACATTCAGTATTTTATCACTAGCTTCTCTTGCATTACCGGGCATGAGTGGTTTTTTTGCAGAATTAATAGTCTTTTTGGGAATAATTACCGGTCAAAAATATCTTTTAATGTCAAAAATATTAATTACTTTTGTAATGGCAGTTGGAATGATATTAACCCCTATTTATTTATTATCTATGTTACGCCAGATATTTTATGGGTACAAGCCGTTTAATGTCCCAAACTCTTATTTTTTTGATTCTGGGCCGAGGGAGTTATTTGTTTCGATTTCTATACTTCTGCCTGTAATAGGTATTGGTATTTATCCGGATTTCGTTTTTTCATTATCAATTGATAAAGTCGAAGCTATTCTATCTAATTATTTTTATAGGTAGTTTTTCTAAATAAAATAAATAAAACAAAAAATCAAAAAGAAATACTTATGTTATACAAAAAAAAAAAAATGTTATACAATAAAAAAACTTTTCTTTTCGTCTCTTAAAATTAAGTTAAAAAAATGAATTGTGAATTGTAACCAAATTGTTTTGGCATTTGTGAGAACTTTTTGAATCAAGTAATATGCCGATTCAAAAGGTTCTCAACGGTTTACCTGAAGTTTTTGTATATATGTTTTGTTGTCCTATATAATTACATTCATCAGACCCTTTCAATTAAATTAACATTTAATTGGTAAATTAGATGTTAATTGTTAATGCAAACGAACCATAACTATGTAAACCTATTCCTAATAAATTAACTCCAAAATAACATATCCAAATTAGAAGAAAACCGATAGAAGCGACAATTGCAGAATTCAAACCCTCAAATTTTTTATTTGTTCGAGTATGAAAATAAATTGCAAATATAGTCCACGTAATAAATGCCCAAGTTTCCTTTGGATCCCAATTCCAATATGATCCCCACGCTTCATTAGCCCAGACTGCTCCGGAAAGAATACCTATAGTTAAAAAGATAAATCCTATACTTATAATACGATAACCCCAATCATCTAATTGTTGAATCAATTGAAACCTGTAATAATTCCTATTATTGTAAGAAAGAAAAGAAATATCTCTGAAAACATTCTTTCTTTCCGGCATATATTGTATCTCACTAAAGGAAAATGAATCATTTAATAAATTATTCTTTTTATCAACAATTCTTATAATTTTTCGAAATGTGATTACTAGAAATGCTACTGATAGTAATGATCCACACAAAAGAGCTGCATAACCCAATATCATCATACTTACGTGCATCATTAACCAATGGGATTGGAGAGCGGGCACTAAGATTTCGGAGTGATGCATGTCAGTTAAAAGACCCGAAGTAGTAAATCCTTGGGTAAAAAAAGAACTTGGCGCGGTTATTGCGCTTAAATAATTTTTGTGTTTTTTAAGATACGGAACCATATGAATAATGGAAAAAACCCATGAAAGAAAGATTAATGATTCATATAAATCACTTAATGGTAAATGTCTCAAAAAAATCCAACGAGTAACTAATAATCCTGTTATACAGAAAAAAGTAATTATCATGCCCTTTTCTGACGAATCATATAGTTCTACGAATTCATCGACTAATAAAGTTATCAAATGAATTGTAATTACAATTGACACGACTGAAAAAGATATATGAGTTAATATATGTTCTAAAGTCGAAAATATCATAAAATTCAAAAATTTTTTAAATAAAAAAGGTTCTGATTCTATGGAATTGAAATCGGAAATTGAATTCATTATAGGATTTATTGCACCCTTTTGAAAATTCCAGAAAGTTATGCCGCTACTCGGACTCGAACCGAGATGCTCTAGCACTGCTTCCTAAGAGCAGCGTGTCTACCGATTTCACCATAGCGGCTTGCTCGAAATGATAATAGTCGATTGTTTTTTAATCGTCGATAGTCAATTCAATGTAATTTTAGAAACATTACAAAAAATTAATGAAGAAAAATTCATTTAAAAATAGAATTTAATGTATAATGAAAAAATCACAATTTTTTGACTTTTTTTTACTTTTTTATGGATATGGATTACGATTTGAATATTTCAAGATATATGGAAATCTTTTCCATTTTATTATGCAGAGAATTCTTTAACAACAACAACCAAATTCTGGGCATATCATATAACATAACAAAACACAAAAAAAATGGATTTCTATTACGTACTAAAAGATAAAAGAAAATCCTGTCTAATTTAATATATACCTTGATCTACTTTTTTCCATCCCAAGCATATTAAAGTAGATCATTCAAAAATATGTTCTTTTCTATTCAAATAGTATAAATAAAAAAAAAAGACAAAACTTATGAATATTTATTATTGTGATTGTGACAAATGGGTCGATGGGAAAAAAAAAATAGACTCCCTATCCCGAAAATGATAAAAGATCCTAACAATAAAAATAAAGATGAAACCTCGTGTCTTCTCTTTTTTCTTTTTTTTTCAAACAAAAAAGTACTGTTTTTCAAATTCAATAGACAAAAGAATTCTTTATTCTACATATGATAAAACCAAAAAGTAGTTACATTTAATATTGATTATTTCAAACCATTCAAAAAGAATGAAAATCTTTATCTTTCTATATAATTTTGATTTTATTTTATTTATGATTTTCTAATTTCTATTAGACTATTAGAAAATCATAAACGAAATTAGACCTTTTATTATCTCAAATCAAATTAGATTATTTCAACCTTTAATTTTTTATTTGTTCCACAAAAAAACTTTTTGAATTACCTGTAGAAAGGGATTTCGCTAATGAAAGAGCTTTCAATACTACCCAATATCCCTTCCTTTTCCAAATATTTTTTCGAATACGCTTTTTTGATATAGAAATACGCTTTTTTGGAACTGCCATTAAAAAAAAAATAAGTTTTTTATTGTTAAATTTGGATGTGAAAGACATTTATTGTTTTTGGTTTGAAAAAATCGTTTTTTACTATTTCTTATTTATTATTCATAAAAATGGAGTATGGAAATTATCCTTTTTTCATAAAAAGAAGCCTATTCACTTATTTTTTTACTTATTTTTTTTCACTAGTATATTGATTTGACCAATTCTAACTTTTTGGTTTAAATATGTGAAGTATTTTGGAGAAATTAACAATTATTAATAATTTAATAATAAAATAAAAAATTAAAATTCGACTTTTTTTTATTTTTGTTTTTTGTTATATATATTATATATATTCCTATTTTCTTTTGCTATTTATATAAATATATATATATTTTTCGAATATTTTCTATAATTTTTACATATTTTCTAGTATATATATATATATTTTTCTCATATCTCATATATATATATATTTGATTTTATTGACTATTTTTTACGGACTGACTTATTTAAAAAGATATAAGAACCGATGAATCAGAAACAATTAATTATTAATTAAAAAGTTTTTTATGGAACATATATATCAATATTCATGGATCATACCTTTCGTTACATTCCCAATGCCTATATTAATAGCAGCCGGACTCCTACTTTTTCCATCAGCGACAAAAAAACTTCGTCGTATATGGGTTTTTCCAAGCGTTTTATTGTTAAGTATAGTCATGATTTTTTCAATTGATCTGTCTATTCAACAAATAAATAGCAGTTTTTTTTATCAATATATATGGTCGTGGACTATCAATAATGATTTTTCTTTAGAGTTCGGATACTTGATTGACCCACTTACTTCTATTTTGTCAGTATTAATTACTACAGTTGGAATTTTGGTTCTTTTTTATAGTGATAATTATATGTCTCATGATCAAGGCTATTTGAGATTTTTTGCTTATATGAGCTTTTTCAATACTTCAATGTTGGGATTAGTTACTAGTTCTAATTTGATACAAATTTATATTTTTTGGGAATTGGTTGGAATGTGTTCTTATCTATTAATAGGTTTTTGGTTTACACGACCTATTGCATCAAATGCTTGTCAAAAAGCGTTTGTAACTAATCGTGTAGGGGATTTTAGTTTATTATTAGGAATTTTAGGTCTTTATTGGATAACGGGCACTTTCGAATTTCGGGATTTGTTCAAAATATTCAATAACTTGATTTCTAATAATCAGGTTAATTTTTTATTTGTTATTTTGTGTGCCTTTCTACTATTTTCCGGTGCAATTGCGAAATCAGCGCAATTTCCTCTTCATGTATGGTTACCGGACGCCATGGAGGGTCCTACTCCTATTTCGGCTTTGATACATGCTGCTACTATGGTAGCCGCAGGAATCTTTCTTCTAGCTCGGCTTTTTCCTCTTTTCGTAGTCATACCTTACATAATGAATCTAATCGCTTTGATAGGTATAATAACCGTCTTTTTAGGGGCTACTTTAGCTCTTGCCCAAAAAGATATTAAGAGAAGTTTAGCCTATTCTACAATGTCTCAATTGGGTTATATAATGTTAGCTCTAGGTATGGGGTCTTATCGAGCCGCTTTATTTCATTTGATTACTCATGCCTATTCAAAGGCATTGTTGTTTTTAGGATCTGGCTCCATTATTCATTCAATGGAAACTATTGTTGGTTATTCTCCAGATAAGAGCCAAAATTTGGCTCTGATGGGTGGTTTAACAAAACATATTCCAATTACAAAAGCCGCTTTTTTATTAGGAACACTTTCGCTTTGTGGTATTCCACCTTTCGCCTGTTTTTGGTCCAAAGATGAGATTCTTAATGATAGTTGGTTGTATTCCCCTATTTTCGCAATAATAGCTTGTTTCACAGCAGGATTAACCGCATTTTATATGTTTCGGGTTTATTTACTTACTTTTGGGGGACATTTAAATGTTCATTTTAAAAATTACAAAAATAGTTCATTTTATTCAATATCTTTATGGGGTAAAGAAGAATCAAAAACACTTAACAACAATTTTCGTTTATTATCTTTATTGGCAATGAATAATAATAAAAGGATTTCTTTTTTTTGGAAGGATACATATCAAATGCAAATTGGCCATAATTTTAGAAATATGACTATGGCATGGCCTCTTATTATTATTAAATATTTTAATACGAAAAAGATTTTTTCCTACCCCCATGAATCGGATAATACTATGTTATTTCCTATGCTTGTTTTGGTACTATTTACTTTGTTTATTGGAGCCATAGGAATTCCCTTCACTCAATTTCATAAAGAAGGAGTGCAGTTGGATATTTTGTCAAAACTTTTAACTCCATCTTTAAACCTTTTGCACCAAAATCAAAGTGAGTCGGTGGATTGGTATGAATTTATAACAAATGCCATTTTTTCAGTTAGTATAGCTTTTTTCGGAATATTTCTCGCGTCCTCTTTATATAAGCCTGTTTATTCATCGTTACAAAATTTAAATTTTTTAAATTCCTTCACTAAGTTTACTAATACTAAAAAGGGTCCTAAGAGAACTCTTTGGGACAAAATCATAAATGTGATATATAATTGGTCTTATAATCGAGGTTACATAGATGCTTTTTATGCAATGTCTTTTGTTGAGGGTATACGAAAATTAGCTGAATTAATTCATTTTTTTGATAAAAGAATAATTGATGGAATTATCAACGGGGTTGGTCTTACCAGTTTCTTTGTAGGAGAGGGTATAAAATATGTAGGAAGCGGCCGCATCTCTTCTTATCTTTTATTGTATTCATTTTGTGCATTAATTTTTGTATTAATTTACTACTTTTTTTTCAATTTGTAAAAATTGAAATTATTATAATTCGTTTTTTTTTTTTATTTCTATTTGATTATTTGATATTTTTATTTGAATTTAATTAATATAATATTAAAATATTCAATAGCCTGGACCCTTTTTCTAAATTCATTACTTAGATTTTTCTTTTTTTGTTCATTCTTATAATTCCAACGATTATACAATTCATCGGGAGAGAGTTTTTCTGTTGTAAACAGGAACATCCTTCTTTGTATCATTTCAAAAAA
>CATIWJ010004650.1:0-12648 GCA_949640765.1 Croton laevigatus | reverse complement strand
CATCCTATTTTGACCAAAGTCAATTCTCATTTTGTCGGCCGTATCCAAATCATTCAAAACGTACCAAATTCGAACCTGATCGCAGGCTCTCTTTCGATATTACCCCAAAGTTTGACTTTACTTAAGTCTAACTTAGTTGGTTGCAGTACTGCTCAGTGTATGATGCATCACACTCTTATCACACTAGTTCAACTTACCTAAATAGAACAAAATATTTATTTCTGAGGTACTTTCTCAATTCCATTCCAAATCACAAAGTATAGCACAAATAAAATATATTCCAAATAACAATTTAATCATAAATCATATCCATTTTTCTGAATCACAATTATTATTCATACTTTTTCCCAAATCATAATTTAATCACAAATAATATATAAATATTTCCAAATCACAAATATTATATTTTTCAAATTACAAATTAAATATCAAATATCAGATTTCATAAAATTTATAATAAATCAATAGCAAATTTTAATCCATGCAAATTTTAAGAAAATATATTGATATTTTCGTAGTTAAAGTATCAAACCTCATTTTAGCGGTTTCCTCTATTCAACGATTCCCTTTTGTTTCGGTTCCTTCATTCTCTTTGAACGGTCCTAATATCATTAGTAATATATATACTTGTAAGAAAAATATTATCCAAATATTTTTCTTTAAGTGTCTACTTTTTATTTCTAATTATTTTCCATTTATTAAGTGTTCAAATATTAATAATTTTGTCTCTAATTATTTTTATATCAACTTCATTAATTTTATTAATTTTACAATAGTCCACTTTTATTCTTTTAATATCCAAAATATTTTATTCTAAATCTACTCCATTTAATTTCTATTTATTTTCTATAACTATTATTTAAATCCCCTTTTTATTTTCTATATATATAAAATACATAATTATTAATTAATTAAGTCTAATTTTCATCACATGTGTAAATATATATTTTTGGTGAGAAAATAATACCCAACTATTTTTCTTAAATATCAAAATAAATTTATTTTAATTAAATATATAGGCTGTTGGACTCAATTGAAAAGAAAATTAAAGTTTTGGGTTTAATACCAATGCGGAAGGACTTGATTGAAAAGAGGAAGAAACTTCTGTGGTCACAAATAGAAGGCGCCTGAAAGTTAATGTACTGAGGCAGAATTCGTTGCCAAAACACAGACACTGTGCCGCGTTTTGCTCACAAACCAGACCAAACTTGGATCAAATTGAGCGAATCGAACCAGTTTCCAGATCGGACCAGCCTTCATCTTTTTCAACCTCACGATGTGCATAACGTTACTGTTCATCATTGTTTCAGTCGACTGTGTTCACGATTTCGGCCACCGTTCTTGACGAACCACCCATCGATCTTCTCCTCTCATCACGGCTGGTCTGTTCGTTATGTCAGAATGGCCGGATAATGACCAGATCTTACGAGACGAAGGCTGGAAGGTTTCGGGTTACCCATCTGCTAAACGGTAAACCCGACTGAAAATACCCCTTCCGGCAGTAGGTTGCAGCAAAACTCACGTCAAACTTGCTCACCGGACTTCCAGAAATAGATTGGTGGTCTCAGAATTTAATTTTGATAGAGGATCATAAAATTAGCTATTATAGTTTTGTTTTGCTCGTTGAAATTTTACAGAGCAGTTCCTTATTCTCTTATTTTAACTTCTGGTTGCCTTCTAATCTCTTAACCATCTACCTTATAGCTTAATTTGCTCATAATTTCAAAAGTCTCCATTCAATTCCACCCCCTTTTATTGACCAAACTCTCATGCGTTCAACATCGTCGGTGTTTATCCTTGTCTTCAATGGTTAGTGTTCAAAAATTTCTGCTGCATTTTATTCAATCCTTTTAGTCTACACGTTGAATGGAAAATACATAGCCTATCCCTTACCAACCAAACCATCACCTACCATCAATCTTCTGCGAAAATGTGTTTTATTATAACTATTATTATAATTATAATTATTATTATTTATTATTATTAATTAATAATTATTTATTTTATTTTATTAATAAATATATCATGATGACGAGAAAATTATGACGAGTCTATTGACGCAGTCTGTTCGTGAAAATGTTATAGAATGAATTTATTGATGAATAGTAAAATAGTAAATTACTATTTATGTTACTATTAGTGTCGTATAAAATAATAACTTGGTGGTGAATAATTGTTACTGATGTCACTAGCTTGGTTATAATTAATTGACTATATTGCCTTAATAATGATTATGCTGTACTTGATTGGGCTGGAACCATAGGTATAAGGATGTGATGCCTCACATCAAATGATTATTACATTATTACTTATGATTGATATTGATGATTGCCGACTGATGATAATTATGATATAGACTAGATATTAAAAATCCAGGGTAGCATGGTACGGATATAGACTTGTATTTATTACTCAGTGCAGTTACGAGTGTGGATATAAACTGGGTATTTATTACTCAGGGCATTTTTGGCTGTGAATATAAACTAGGTATTTATTACTCAGGGTAGTTTTTGGCTAGGGGTGTTCATCATCGGTTCGGTTCAAGGAGAAACCGAATTGTGAACCGAACCGATAAGCCATAACCGAAACCAAACTGATTATGTTAGAAACCAAACCGATTCGGTTCGGTTTTATAAAAAACCGAAATTTACACTACATGAGAGAACTTGGTCTAAAACGACTACGTTTTGGCAAAAATTCAACAGTTTTTTGCTTTATCAGTCGGTTTGGTTCGGTTCTGAACCAGCCATAACCGAAATCGAACTGATAATTTCAGTTCGGTTTGATTCAAAACTGATTTTATCCTATAACCGTAAAATAACTGAAATTTCGGTTCACGGTTCGATTTTCGGTTCATGGTTTTTTTTTAACACCCCTAGTTTCGGCTGTGGATATAGATTGATATTTATCACTCAGGATAGCTACGACTATGGATAAAAACCAGAAATATATTACTCAGGGAAATTTTGGTTGTGGATATAGACTAGGTATTTATTACTCAGGATAGCTTTGGCTGTGGATATTGACTTATCCTCGGATATCCTACTAGTACCAATAAAGCGGAATTATTGATTAAAGTAAATAATTAAATTGAATTGCACTTCTGATTTTTGTCTTTGTTTATGATTTTCATGAGAAATGTTTTATTATTTATTTCTTTTCTATTTTATTTTAATTTACAATGGTTAAAGTATCCACAAGGCAAGTAGTTGCTTAGCAAATTATATATCTAACTCGCAGATAGTAGATAGAAACTAATTCTAGCAACATCTGCCGTTTAATGACACATCCTCGGATAGGACTTTATATCTTAATATAGTAATGACATGTACATTAAAGTTGAATTGTAATTGATCTAGAACTTTTAGTTCATAAAGTCGTTTATGCATCGTAGTGTATTATGGTGGTATTGATATAATATTAGTATTTGTTACTTAAGTGTAATATTGAAACTAGAAGTGTAAATTTTCTTGCACGGGAAAATTATTGGGAGTGTTTGCGATTGTGTTTGTGTTATGGAAAAAGATTTTTTAAGAATGTAAAATTAGTTTTGGTGACACTTAGGACCTTAAGATATAGAGGAAACTCTGGTACCTGCAGATTTGGAAGCATAAATTTCGATAAACAAGTGAAAGTATAGCAAAATTATTTTCGGTCTCTCCAACTCATGTTGCAACAATGGCTTTCTACAGGGGTGGACTCAGAAATATACATAGTGTGTGCGAAATTAAATTAAATTAATATAATAACTAAAAAAATATATCGATAAATTTTGAGTGTTCACAATTATAATGCAATTCGACGATTTTTCATATTCTAAAATTATTGTATAATAGATTTCTCATCAACACTTCTAAAAAAATCATTCTCAATATAAACAATCATAATATTATTTAACCATTGGTCTCCTGTGCTATTACGTAGCTTATTTTTTATAATATTTATAGTAGAAAAAGATCTCTCAACTGAAGCTATTGCAATAGGCAAAAGTAATGCTAGAGTAATAAGCTTGTAGACTAAAGAATACACTGCATGTTTTCCCGTTGCAACTAACATTTGAGCAAGATCGAAAATTTCTTGTAATTACGAAAATGCATGTTTGAAAGCATTTCAACTATATAAATATCTAGTTGTCTTGAAAGAAATTCAACATCTACTGTTGGATATAATCTTGCAAGTTCAACTAGCTTTTTCTTTTGAAATTGGGAGAAATGTTTTTTAGGACTCAAACATGAAACACAACAAAGTAATTTTGGGTTTACCTCATTAAAACTATTGTTTAGCTCTTGTAATTGTGAGTATAAAATAGTATAAAATAGTTTAACCTGATAATGATGTTGGTTAATTACTTGTTTAACCCCACGCCGTTTGCTTGCTTGAATGCCATTCATATCAGGTACAGCTATATTAAACTTAGCACATAATGCAAAAACTTTGTCAATTTACTCACCCCATGAATCATCTCTCATTTTCTGAAGCATATTTTTAGTTACTTTAACCAAATTCATTGTATTCACAATATCTTGATCCTTTCTTTGTAAGGCTTGAGATAACGTATCAGTCACAGATAATATTGATTTTATTAAAATCAAGCAAAAAAACAAAATTGAAAGATTCCAATTTGGCAAGTAACTTATATGCTTCTTTTCTATAATCTCTATCAGTACCACTTTCTTTTATCACATCAAGTACTTGCATAACTAGATCATACATAGTAAACAAACTTACTATAGAGCGATAATATGATCCCCAACGAGTATTTCCACTCCTTGCCAATATATACTCTTGGTTCATATATTTTCTTGTAGCAGCCTCTTTATTTAGTGAGCTTTTAACAAATCTAGTTGTAACAGCTTATTTCTCTCGAAGCAATTTTTCACATTTACATGAGCCTCTAATAAAATTCACAAGTTTAGACACATTATATGAAATAGAAAATTGACTTTTACATCATTTTTTGCTATTGCCACCAAAGCTAACTGAAGTTGATGAGCAAAACAATGAATATAATATATAGATTCGTTCTCTTGTAAAATGATTGCCTAAGTCCTCTAAATTCACCTTGCATATTACTAGTTGCATCATAACCTTATCCATGAAGTCTAGATATGCTTATTCCATATGCATTAAACATTTATTCAAGTGTATATTTAAGGGTGATTGCATCAGTACGGATCATATTCTTAAGGTCTAAAATGATTCTACTCCACAACCATCTTTATCAACATATCTCAAAACAACAGACATCTCTTCCTTTAAAGAGATATCACGAGATTCATCAATAAGCACAAAGAACGAGTTATCTCCAAGATTTTTAAGTATAAGCAAAGTAGTTTTAGCTACACAGGCTGAAACGATATCCTTTTGAATCTTAGGAAAAATCAATTTTAAGTTATTAGGAGTATTATCTAATGTAACATATTGAATTTCTTTATTATGCTTTCTATAACACCTTAAAAATGTAAGAAAATTACCCGAATCAAGAAGAATCCTCGCCTTCATCATGGCCACGAAAAGAAAGTCCTTTTCTAATAAGAAAGAAACTGCATCTATAGAAGCAAGTAAATGAGTTCGAGAGGCAATTTTAGTTAGGTCAGACTTTTTATTTATTAATTGCTCGATATGTTGTCTTTGAGCCATAAGATCTTTACCGTTACTAATAGCTATTCTATGAGCACTTGTAGGATCTTATATATGTTTATTCAATTTCTTTTCATCTTTCCAATTTGAAAAGCCTACATTCACAAATGTGTCACCACTAATTTGATCTTTAATATCTTACTTAAAAAGATAGCAATAAAGGCAATAAGCTTCATCTTTTTTAATGTTGTATTCCAACCAATGAAACTTCTGAAACCATGCTTGGTTGAATCTTCGCCTCTTTTTTCCAAATGATCTAAGCGGAAAATTATGTTCTTTAGGTTGACAAGCACCTTTTCATAAGTATGCTCTACCAACAAGTTTCCGAATATTAGGGTCACAATTCATAATTTTTAGTCTTTCATGTGAGTCAGAAGGAATGTTTGCTAAATCCAATTCATTACAACATTGTTGAGGATCAATTTCTTTTGAGGTTGTGGTTCTAATCAAACATGCTCAGAAGACTCACCATGCCTTATGGTGACGCTTCACATGTGATTTTTCTTTTAGTTTGAAAATATTTTTCTAGTCTCATACATATAAAAATTAAGATAAAATTTATTTTCATGATATTCCTAATTTATGTTTTGCAAATTAAATAATTTTGAACAAAATTCATCTATTAAAATAGTCATAATCAAAACATATATTTAATATTTGAAAAACTAATTAATCTTAAACAAACTGAAAAAATAAATTTTAGATCAATAAAAAAATTATACATATTGCTTTATATATAAATATATAATAAAGAATAACAAATTATATTAATCTCTTTCTAAAAAAAAAATAATATTTATCTAATTAATAAAGCAATCCACTAAAACAAAAATAAAAATCATTAAAAAAAATTTTAAAAAAAATACCTTAGAGCTTTTTTTTCCAATAGTCCAACCTCGTTTGTGAGAGGGAGATGGCAATGGTGTTTGTTCTATTAGAAATTTTGACCAAGTGTGTGTATATATATATATATATATTTTTTTTTTTTTTTTGGTCTTTTGCTATTTTGAGCTTTAGTACAATAACATATGTATAGGTTTTTTTTTTTTTTTTAAATCCAATGTGGATTTAAGCCCATCCTTGGCATATACTGGGTCCACCCTAAGCTTTCTACAAGCATGGACGTTATTATCAAATTTGTAAAACTGTATCTTCTGATATTTTCAAGTTAGTCATCAAATAAGTATTAATAAAAATTGATTGGTAAAATAATTTTTATATTTTTTTTCCTATGTAACAATTTGATTTTATAAGTATTAAGTATATCATTAGTTTTGTTTTGTATTAAACATAGAAATGTAATTTGGAATTAATAAAAACAACTGTAAAAGAATAGTAATAAAATAATAATAGTGCTCAAACCCTAAATTTCAAAATATTAATAATAATTTAAAGGAAAATTTATGACTTTATTTATGATATTTTATCTATATTACTATTTAAGTTAATATAAATTTTTCTGTACTTTGTTTTAGAAAAAATTCTTTTTACTCTTAATAATTAAATTTATATATAATTAAATAAAAATTTTGAATATTACAAGCTAGTTGTTTTAAATGAAAATTTTTTATGTAAATTTAATGTTAAATTTGGAAATTTTTTTCTTAAAAATCGAAGGAAGGTAATATTTTTTAGTCTACTTATTTTAATCCCAAAAAGCACATGATCAATGTTTATTATATTTGTTATTTTTAAAAATTGTAGATTTTAATACTTTTTCTACAATTTCTTGCAATATAATTAGATATTTTTTTTTTGAAAAAAAAATCATGATTAGATTTTTTTTTTTCTCTTTTTGAAATTTCACTGTCGAAAATATTGGTTTATATTTAATATGGTCAAAGAGGTGATCGAAGATTTTTTGTTTTTTATTAAAAAAAAAGATTTTATCTTTTAAACTTTAACTTTTTGGAATGAATCCATTAAATTTTTTACTAAAGCAAAAGTGACAAAAGGTGACACTTGTAGATAAGTAAATTCTCCTTTTGCCAATAATATTTTAAAAGAACCAAAAGCACATAAACAATGTGGGATGAGATTTGTTTTGCTTTTCTTGTACCCATTACGAATTAAAAAGGAAACGATAAAAAGATAAAAAAAAAAAAAAAACTAGAAATAGAATTATACAAGTCACAAGTAAGTGGTGTGGCAACCCACTAATAATACCTCGATATAATCTCTGTATTAATTTTCTAGAATTCAAAATTTTATCATATATGAAATACATCTTAAGAATATATCAATAAATGGGAATTCTTTTAGGAAAAAAAGTATTATAAGAAACAACACACTTTTGTGATTTTCATTTTGAAAAATAGCAATATTTAGGGAAATAACACATTTTGAACTTTTACTATTTTATCCCTTACTTAAATTATTATTATTATTATTATTATTAAAAACGTGAAACATAGTAGACCCGACGAAAAATAATAGAGCACCATACCTACCACCTCTAGCAACTGGACATGTTGAACTGGCTAACATTCGACAATCATCATCTCAGGCAATGACGATGTCCAAATCACAAGAACCGCCTTAAACGGTGGCAAAAGAGGTAGAAAAGCTTGGGCTGGATTCTAGGTTAAACTGCAACCTGAGATTTGAACCACAATTTCACAGTTTTTCGGTGATTGGAATAGCGATATTAAGCCACTGGATGAAAGATTAAGCGATGTCAAGCATTTGGAGACCAAGTTTGCTGCCAATCGTTGCTTAGAAAAAGAGATCACTGTTCGCCATAAACGGACTATTTTTCACTTTTTCTAGCCTAAAACAATGGACTCTATAGAAAGAAAGACCATTTTTTAAAACTATGAGTCAAGAGCTTTCTGATGGCATAAAGTTTGTGACTTTTTTTCACTAATAAAAAGTTTTGGTGATTGGTTGCAAACTTTAATTAGTCCCTTAAGCCTAAGGTTAAAGGTAAAATTGTTTTACAGAAAGGTGCTCAATCTTTGCATTTTTTTTGTGTTTATTGACACATATTGAATTGTATTAAAAAATTTTAAACTGTTTATTTGAATTATATACTACCTCCATTCCAATAAATTTGAGACTTTTTTGCATTTGAGTGTTTTTAAATAACTGAGACTTCTGATACATTTTATTGAATTAGGTCAATTATGCACTTTGTCTTTTAGTGTTTTAGGAGAATTAAAAGCAATTATTTATTTGGGCTATCAGATAAGTGCAGCAGTTGTTATAAGAGGGAGAGAAAAGCGTGTTATTAAATAAAGGAATAACTAGGTTATAAGTTTAGTTAATATGGGTGCATTTGCTTAAAGATGCGGCCAATATTTTCAAAATTTGCCTTATTGAGTTTATTGCATGTTGTTATACAATGGTACAAACTCAACACCAAATGCACGCAAAAAATTCAAAACGGTGCATACGGTCTAATATGCACCTAAAATTAGCGAAGGGGCAGAAATAACTATGCCAAAATACTCCCAAATCTAAAAATTGGCACGGTTTATCAAAAGGTAGGAAATGAAAATTTCGGATCCCTCTAATGCTGGCCTTCAAAAAATTAAAAAAAAAGCATCATTAACACTCAACCATAACCACTCGATCATAGTGCCTGAGTAATAACTCCTTAAAAATAGCTGGAAAACCACCCTCAATCACCAAGTGATCCGAAACGCCATCAGTGAACTTTTTAAATGGTGACCAGAAGGAAATTTAGGGTTAAAAAAATGCCCAAATACATAAGTATGGAGAGTAAGAGAGACAGTAGCGAGTCAATCTACCCAAAACAGAGGGCGAAGGGGAAAGCAACTATGAAAGGAGGTCTCAAGAAGCAGACTGTAAAAGGGAAGCTAAAGGTGACGAAGACCTCAAAATCATAGGGAAAAGGTAGTGCATCTTCTTCTGGTGGGCAAAAATGAAAGACCGCATCTGAAAAGCAAGCTGTTCAGAAGAAGAAGAAATCGTGACAAGAATCCAGAAGCGAGGAGGAAGAAATTGACTCTAGCAATTATATTTTCTTCCCTAGGAAAAGGCTTCACTGTATTAGAATGAGCCTTAATTTCTCCTCTCTATTTCCACCTACAAACAAGTGATGGAGATGCACCCAACTCAGCAGTAATACATCTTAATGTCTGCCTTCTAGCTAGAGCAATGGCTTTTAAAGCAACTTGATCTACATGTCTCCTTTCCTTCCTCTGGTTTTAACTTTGGGTACTTAAATTGAACCACTACTCTTTTCCTTTGCCATGATCCTAAAATATGTTGTGCTTGGTAGGCCAAAATCCTTAAGTTTTAAATATTTGACAAACATACTTAGAATTGTGAAGTTACTAACTTTATTTCAAGTGTTTAAGTGTTGTTTTATCAAATTGGACTCTAGTCTACGAAAGACAAGTCAGAATTCAAGCAAAAACTTGAAATTGTGTTTTTGGCATTGACTTCACACATGCGACATGTTGGTCGTGCTAGTGAACTAAGGCTTTTTCTCACTCGCGACGAAGGGCTCGCACACAAAAGAAGTATCCTGGCAACGATGTCGCGCATGTGACCTTCCTAGCGCACTTACAAAATATCCCTCTAGAGTCTATATCACTTTTTCTCACTCATGACCAAAGGCCTCATGCTCGCGATAGAAACATTAAAGTAGTCGTTAGAAGGCATAACTGCCATGGCGCGCACACGACGTAGGTCTTACGCTTGTGACACTACTGAAGTCAGAATTCAACGGCTAGTGCATTAAATGAAAAGCTGAAGCAATAGGTTACCGCTACAGTCTATTGAGAAATCTCTATGAGGAGTCGTACATGCGACAGTGGGCGCACTCACGATGCTTATAGAACAATTCAGAGCAAATTTTTATTCTTCAAGGATAATGGCTAGTTTCTTCAATATGGTTATAAATACCCCTATCTACAGACTTTATGAGGTTACAATCAATTCTTTCAACAATCTCATTCAATTCATCTTCAATTATTCTTTATAATCAATTTATGAGTGTTGTTAGTTGGGTGAGCATTAAACCTAACATTTTGTTTTGTGTAAGTCTTTAGAGTGAGCTTTAAACTCTAAGTAGTGTGAGTTATTGTAAAATTTAAAGTGAGCTTTAAACTCTAAGTTTGAGGTAAACTTGAAAACCTCTTGTAATCTTTTTGAAAATTAGTAGAACCTGATTCTAGGGAGAATCAAAGAAGTGGACGTAGGCTAGAGTTAGAGTCGAACCAATATAAATCTTCTTTCATCCTCCTTTTTTATTATCCACCAAAATTATGCACTTATCAAATTTTTATAAACTCGCTAATTCAACCCCCCCTTCTGAGTTGTCTAAGAACCTACAAAATAAGATGCCCTAGATATGGATAACTTGGCCCTAACTTCTGAGATGATTTCATGGGTCTGGACACCATCCATAAGTTTTTGGATTACAAATGCTTGCACTAGAGTTCTAATTGTCAATGAAATATGTATCCCTGTTTGCACAGGAAAATAAAAAAAAAAGAAATTAATTAGTTAATATTAATTAATTAATTAGAATTAAATAACCAAATTAAATATTTAATGGTTATTTAAATATTTCGGTAATTATCACATTAAATAAATTATGTGATAATATCAAAAGGAAGGGACCAATAGGAATGCGCCAAGTGGACCAATTAAAACGCTTCACTTAATGGGCAAGCATCCCAAAATTCCTATAAATAGACCGCCTCCCTTCATTTGAAGAGACAGAAAATCCAAGGCTCCGAAGCTCTGATAAATTGAAGACTCCGAAGCTCTTGCAAATCAAAGACTCCGAAGCTCTGACCGATCGAAGACACAAAGCTCTCTTCAAAGTTCGAAGGCTCGTTTGAAGATCGTCAACAAAGCTCTACAGTCACTCAAATCAAATTCTACTGATTCAAGATCAAGTCATCAAGACCCTTGCATCGTGTGAAGTTCAAATCAAATTCAACCGATTCGAGATCAAGTTGTCAAGACCCTTGCATCGTGTGAAGTTCAATCAAATTAAACCCAAAGCAAGATCAACCGATTCTAGATCAAGTCTCCAAGACCCTCGCATCGTGTTCATCGCAATCAAGTCAAATTCAACTCAAATCAAGATCAACCGATTCGAGATCAAGTCTCCGTGACTCTTGCATCGCGTTCATTGCAAAGAGAAGAATCAGAGGATTCAATAGAGATTCTAACCGCTATATTTTTTTTTCTCTTGTAATTTCTTTTTCAGGAATACAAAATTTGTTGATACAAATTTTTGGCACACCCAGTGGGATAGACTCTACCTCTCATCTCTTCACTTTGCAACCTTTAAGTTTCAAGTTTCAAATCGTCATCAATGGCACCAAAAAAGATCATCATCACCCCAAAAGCATTGAAAGGCAAAGCTACTGTAACTGCGAGGATTGCTGAAAAAAAGGAAGTTGCAATGAACTTTAATGTTAGGGGCACTCTGATGCAAGCCCTGGTGTTCCAATCAAGATCAGATCACTTGATGCAGTTTATGAAAAAGCTTCTTTGATTCAACAAGTTCCTGATGAGCTGCAAGGAGAGTTGACTGACATGGAGGAAGATACCTATGTTGCTATTGCTGAATCTACTCCAAAGGTGTCACAGAAAGAAAAATCAGAGGCAGATGATTCAAGTGCGATGTCAGTCATGATGACAGGTGCAGCATCAATGGAGGACCAGCTAGCCCTCATGAAGAAGCAAATGAACGTCCTTAACGAGACTGTTCGCGAGAAGGACAATCAAATTGAAACACTAATGAAGAAGTTGGAAAGCATGGCTGGAAAGCAGCATGCAGTTGAAGCTGATGAATCTTCACCAGCACAACATCAACTCCATCAAAAGGAGATCGTTGCAGTTGCTTCTTCTACAAAGCCTGTGGACACCGTGTAAGTAGCTTCTGATGGGTCAATCTCTGCGATCCAATTGAAGGAGCTTATTAAAGAAGCACTGAAGGATCAGATGGGGACTTCAACGCAGCTATCATACACATACTCCAAGCCATATACCCAAGAATTGATCGTCTGACCATGCCAG
>CATIWJ010004564.1:0-29408 GCA_949640765.1 Croton laevigatus | reverse complement strand
CTAAAAGTTTCGGAGCCGAAATGAACCGATGAGTTCGGTTTAATCGGGTTGATCGGTTCGGTTCGGATTGAACCAAATCCGACCGATGCACAACCCTATCTACACATTTAGGGTCAAAATCAAATTTGACCAGCCAAGTTTTGAAAATGAAAAAAAGAATGCTTTGAAATTTATTTTTAAAAAAAAAGGTTAGAAATTTTTTTTAAAAAAAAGATAATAGAAACTTAAAAGCAGAAGGTTCATGATGGGTGCGAATTCAACAAAAATAAAAATCTACTCAAAGATTTTGTATATAGTAATAAGTATGATTAATTCCACAAAAATTAGTCAAGTCTATTTCTATAGCGCTAGAATAGAATAAGGGGGTTTGTGAATTGATGAAAACAAACAAAATTAAAAGAATGCAGCGGAAAATTAAAATCAAAAGCAATTGAAAACAAATACAATCAAAGATATAATTCTTGGTATTAAATTTTTATGTTTGATCATTGACTCTAAAATAATTTAATAATTCCATATTGCAAACAAGTTAAAGCCAAAGGAAATGTTTCCCAACCAATCTTTCTGTATTAATAGATTATTAAGATACAATCTAATAATAACCAATAACTAACAAACGGCCCTAAGTATGACAAATGATTTAATATGTCAATTGCAATGAATACGAGAAAGACCTTACTCTAGTAAACAAATTATACAAGAACACATTTAAACTAGATCATGCAATTACTTAATATAACCTAAAAATCTGGTCACAATCAAGTTATATCAATCGCTACATCAACTCAACTAAACAATTACGAATTTAATTTCATTGACTGGCTGTATGCATTCTATCAATTAATAAAATACATTAAGGATGAAGTTTTTCAATAAACTGTATTAAAAACATAAATGCAATAGAAATTAAAAAAAAGTAAAGATAAAGAGCATTAAGATCTCATAAACACGAAGAAAATCTACTTTAAATTAACCCTTTGACTGAAAAGAAGAGTTTAGCCTCTAATGGCCATGGAGAAAATAAGAACAAAACCCTAAAAACGTATTAGGGAGGAATCTCCCAAGAATGCCTTACAAAATACCTAAAACATACTTATATATTAAAACTGGGCAAATAATAATATAACAAAAGTGCCTAATAAAAATTATTTAATTCTTTTTCATAGGCTATTATTTAAGCCCAAAACATCAAGTAAAATCGTGAGCCCAGCTAATCAATTAATTTCAACTCGTCATTCTCTTTTTGCTCTTTAGTCTTACCTAAGGCTAAGTCTGGCAACGTGAAAAACGTCCAAGAAAATTTCAGATGCAATTCTTTTGCTTTAAATCTCCTTAAATATGCCCAAAATGCTTCTTTTTTTTATCATATCTAGCAATCCATAACAAAAATATATAAAAGCAAGTAAAAACTTACATTTAAGCATAATAAGTCACCAAATAAGCACATAATTAGAAACCAAAACATGCTAGATTTACACACTAACAATTGGATATGACAAAAAAGACGACCGAAAACCATAATGCCACTACCTCCGTCATCGCGCTTCCACCAAATGCAACCAATTAGTGAACAAAGAGTACTGATCAACAATCCCCACACTGACAAATTTTTTAGTACCATTAGAAATGGTGTATAGTGGTTGAGAGCCGGCCAAATCGTCAACCCTAGATTTGTAGCGATGTTATCAAAAAATCGAAATGGCGAGAATCTATTTGATTCCCGTCTAGTTTTATATCATTGCCGTCAGCTATCAAGCTGCTGATGAGATTCCAAGTTGTTTCCGTTGAGTTTCGACGAAGAATCTGTCCATTTTTAAATGGGTTTTGCAAAGAAAAAGGTGGTTGCAGCGTGTCGAGATTTTTCGGCAAAATTCTTGGGTTTCTATCTTGTTTTAGCATCCAATGTGTTGTCGACGTGATTCCGACTAGTATCTGACCATAATCTGTTTGGTTTTCGTTGCAATGTGGACGGGAAAGTTGGGTTTCATTCTCATTGGAAAATAGGCCCAGGCCACCAAAAAGAATTGTACAATTGTCAGATAACCTATGTATGCTTTGCAAAAAAAAAATTCTATTTTTTTGAATATTTTTACTATTATTTTAATTTTGGTACTTTAATTTTGGTATTTTATATATATATATATATTTTAGAAATATACAGGAAAGAGGTATTAATTTATATTTAGTTTATAAAATATAATTAGTTTATTTTTATTTATGTGTGGGTAATTAACCTCAAATGATTATGAAATCATACATTTGTTCACATTTTAAAAAATAATTTGATAATAGATCATCTTATGCCATGTTTTAAAAAATGGAATGTTCACTTAACCAAATATTGAACAGAATCAAAATAAATGATTAATCAAAATTGATAATCACTTCAATTCAAAAATGGCGTAATAACCGAACTAATCAAATATTTCGAAATTCTAACCGAATATTGAATCAACTAATCGAAATAGAAATAATCGAAAAACCGTGAAAATTATGATAGTCGAAATTGAAATTTTTTCCCGTTTTGAATTCGATTTTAGTATTAACCTACTTTAGCTGTTCTGTAATTTGCTCACTAAATTATTTTTTTTGTTTTGTATAGTTTTGTAAACATTTTTCTTTTCTTTCCTTTTTTTTTCTTCTAACGAATGAGTTTGATTATTCTACTATGAGCTAATGATGATGGTCTTCAACCTTTCGAGAAACATCACTTTTTTTTTAGTACTCTAACTCAAACGGGCCGAAAATTAAAGGCTTGAACTAGTATGGCCTTCCAAATTAAAACTATAATAATAATTGATGATTCATGAACAGACCGATTTAGGCTCAAGAATTAAATGAACAATCAACTTTTCAATTACAGCTATGGCATAGCATAATGGCAAGTGTATTTACGATTCAGATAATAAATTATTATGGTTCAAATTTCCCACTTCTAATTTGAAAAAAAAAAACTTTCATAATTGTGGTAATAAAATAAAAATCCATCGATAGAAGTATTATTACTTCAAGGGAATGAGGTGGCAGAGTGAAAGAGATTCAACTCTTGGAGCCGGATGAGCTTACTTCAAGGGAGTAGGGTTGCAAGGTGGAAGAGATTCAACTCTTGGAACTAGATGAGCCCAGTTTGAACCCTGGGAGCTGCTTCCCTTCAAAATGTGTGTGTGTGAGTACGTACTGTCTATGTCAAAAAAAAAAAAAAATTATTACACATGATTTCCACATAAGTTTAAAGTGATAAGAATCCCTCTTCAGTCTTCACCAGAATCAATCAAAAGTGCAGTTCATGGGCAAGAGCACCTATTATTTAATAACCGTTTTGGGCAAAACACACCTATTACTTAAGAACATGTTGCTTGTTCATGCAATGCAAAGTTGACTCAAAATTAAAACTAAAGATTTAATTATTTTGACCTTAAGAAGTACAAATATTCCTATTATTCTCCAATCCTAATATACCTCCCTAGGCCAAATTAAACCACTCAATTTAGGAAAATGGCATGCACGTCGACCCATTCTCCTAATTAATTCACCCTAATCAATTAATATTTTTCAAATAATATTATATTTTAAAATTTTCAAATTATTATTTACTAATCTTTTAAATTAATTATCCACATATATTTCCAAGCCAACTTCCGACCGACGGACGGCTGCAACTTATTAAATTTATCAAACAAGCAATTGCAATGCAACCATAGTATATTCTTGTTTCGTTTTGAAAAGAATAATAATAGTAATATAATTTAATCCAACTAGTTTGACATATAGCGTTTTATTAGTTTCATACTGAACTTGGTTTTAATAAACTTAATTTTTATTTACTTCAATAAATCTAATTTTATTATGAATCAATACGTTTTTTCGTTTTTATGAAAAAGGGTAAATTTTGATTTAGTCCTTGAACTATTACATAAATTTTTTTTGGTCAAATTTTCTCTTGAATTTGAAAAAAATTTACTAATTTAGTCTATTTTTAGAGTTATTCGCTCTCATTTATTATGTTTATTGCTTAAACTATTCATAAATTGCTAAAAATCATATATATGAATTTAAAAATAAAAAATTGAAATAATAGTTTTTAAAATTGATTACTATTGTTTTGAAAAATTTTAGATATCGTCATTTACAGTCATAAAGAGTAAAAATACGAGATTAAATTAGTAAAAAGTATAAATATGTAAAATTATATTTTAAAATTGAACATTATTTATCTTAATTAGTTCCAACAACCATTTTAATACAAATAAAAAACAAAATTAATGCCAAAATGATAATATAAATCAATTTAAACCAATCATAATAAAAATGAATACGAATGATTGGGCCGATTTGGATAACAAAAAAGTATAATTGTACCGACTTGATAAAATGAAGACAAAAATTAATTAAATTTTGGTACATAAACCTTAGTGAGCATCTTATTCCTTTTTTGTTCACATGTAGAATATGAGTCATCTTCTTTTGTATAATTATGAAACAAACATGTCTTCTTCTATAACCATGTGATCTCTTCCAATTCTATAGGCCATTTTAATTAATTTTATTTTTGTTTTCAAATTGATTTTTATTTAGAAATGTTCTTTAATAATCCAAATACACTATATAATTAAAATTCTGACAAGATTCTCTGGTAATTTTCCTAACAAAAATAATAGTAATTTTTTATTAATGCGATAGAATCTATCGTTACTTACTGCCTTTGGTTTCATCCAATAGTAAATCCCTTAGTCCATGGATAGCTAATTAGCTACACCCTATAGTTGACCACAAACAATGAAAATAAAAATATCCTTCTGTCCCATAATAATAAGTGTCTGAGGCATTGTCTGGTAACCAGACTCTGATTAGGGTAAGTTAGAGTGGAAGTTAAAGTCTTTGGTTGGAGTGAAAGTTAAACTTCCATGAAACTTGAAGTGTTTGTTTGGGGGGCAATTGGAGGAAAAATGAAAGTTAAAGGAGGTTGAAGGGAACATAACTCGTCTTATTGACCTCAAAGAAGTTAAAATTTCTGAAAAGTATATTTGCATGAAAATATATTTTGAGCCATACAATAACTCATTTGTCATTTCTATATTATTTAAAAAAATTAATATAAAATTATAAAATTTAGTAGCTTAAAAGACTAATATATCATTCATTTAAACATTAATATTTATAAGCATACTTTCTATTATATGGATGGTAAAAAAAAAAAATTACTACCCAATTTATTAAGTTCCAAAAATAGAACAATTATTATAGGAGAAAAAAAAAAAGGGCAAATAAAACATCGGGTATGGCTCAAGCTTCAATAAGGCCTAAAGTCAATTTAAATATGATATTTTTTTTTTGGATAAAAATTAATACATAAAAAATTTTAATTAAGATTGATTTTTTAAAAATTTTTAGAGCTGCAAATTTATTTATTAAATTTTTATAGTCTATTTTGTTAACATCTCTTTTTAATTGAAAATAATAGATAATTTATAAATATAATTGAATTTACATATTTCCTTTAAAAAAATTGAATTTATATATTGAAAATGTTAATTAGATGAATTGAATATTGGATGAGAATGGGAGAATAAATATAGGAGTAAAAATAGGTTATAATTGTTAATAATCGATTGAAAAAATAATTAAGATATAAAAGTAAAAGTATAATGCTGTTTTTTAAAAATAAATACAAAATGCGAATTTGGCCTAGGAATTTAGGATAATATTTTAGTTATTTTAAATATTTTATTAATTAGTTTTAAAATTATATTTTTGGGGCTACTTAAAAATAGCTAAATTTTTTAGGCCTAAATCCATTATTTTAGAGACTTTATCCTTTAACAGACCACGTGGTATACTTATTTAGAACTGAGTGAATATAAATATTTAAAAAAATTGTTAAATTTCATAGCTACATAATTAAAAGATAATTCTCATAAATTGCATGTAATGCTCTATTTTTGAAATTTATTAGATCAAATTATCATAAATTATTAAACTGCATGATATCAATTATTTTATTATTTGCCCATCCACAAATATAAGTATATTTTTTCTTTTTTTTATGTCCACAAATATAAATTTTATAATTAAATTTAATGTACATTAATTATTGTTTTCCATTTTCGAAGAAAGAGTATTAGAAATACACTTAATTCAATATTCTTCAAGCATTTTAAAATAAAAATATTAAAGTTAATTTAATTATAAATTAATTACAAATAAAATAAATTTTACGTATCTTTTAAAATATATTTTCAAAGACAAACTTATATTTGTGGACAAATAGAAAGTACAAACTTGATCGAAAGAGTTTGTGATTGTTAGTAATAGTATACAGCTCGAATCCAGATTAATTGGTTTATGTGATTCGGTGATCGGATGGCTATTTTAAAAAATTGTATATAGACAAATTAAATTATTAATTTTGATTTTTTTTTTTGGGAAAAGAATTAAGTTTGAATTATTAATGATCTCATAATTTAGTTTTAAATTGTTTGATATTACTTTGATATTATTTTATATATTTTTTAAGGAAAAAATCCCTGAAAATTAAGAATAAAACAATTAAGGGGAATAATTAAGCATTAAAAAAACTCAATAAACGATAAATTTGTTAAGGGTTTTTTTTTTTTTTTTCTTACAGAAACATACCATTTGTCACGTTTTGAGTTTCCATAAAATATAAAAACCCCACTAACCCATATTAATGTCCTCGTCCAACTATAAGAATAAGATGCACTGATTTAGTTCTTCTGCCAACTGGTTCTTCTTCTTTCTTTCTTTCTTTCTTTCTTGATCATCAATCATCACAAAATTAAAATTCAGGATCAGACGGTCAATAATTTTCAGCAATGGCGATATGGGTTTGTTCAAAGAAAGTTTATCTTTTATAAAGAAAAGTCCAAATCTGAACCTTAAGTGAAAGCGAAGCACAGAACAGAATAGGAGGGAACTATTTCAAACGGTAATCAAATGCTTTTAACGTTCCTCAATCAATTCCTCAAATTCAAAATTTTTCTTACCAAAGAATTTGTCTTTTTAAAAAAATAAATTATTTATGAAGCTTTCAGTAAATAAATTATTTTTCATTTCTGATTGTAATAACGACCTGTGAGTAATCCCTTTTGCTTTTTCTGTAGTAACAAAGCTAAACAACCACTTGCTTATCTTTTACTTCTTTTTATCTTCCTTTGATTTGATATATATATATATATTTGAATAAAGTTTTTGAGTTCAATCCAAATACCCACTTACCAAAACTGATGATTTTCTTTTTCAGATCAAAATTTGACCACCATTAAAGCTTGAAAATGGATAATTCTTCGAATTATGATGATGGGTCTGATCTGGGTTATCAACCTTCACCTTCAACTCCTGGGTTTTCAACTATTAGTGGCGATTCTTTCTTGTATCGACGAACATTTTCTGAAACTTCGGCATTTTCAGAGGTCAACGATGATCACCACCATAGCTATTCAACCGAACCTTCTCCTTCTCATTGGCCAGGAAACAAGCCTGTTCTTGAAAATTTAAGAACTAAGAATTCAAATAAATCCCAGAAAACTGTAAACGATGAAGAATCAGTAGATGAACAGCTTGATATGATGAAAGAAAGATTTGCAAAGCTTTTGCTTGGTGAAGATATGTCAGGAAGTGGTAAAGGTGTTTGTACTGCTGTAACCATATCAAATTCCATCACCAATCTTTATGGTATGATATAATTCTTTTATTAAGCTTTTTTTTTTTTTTTTTGGGTTTCTGTTTATGATTTGTTTCGTTCTTTTTAAGTTTTTTTTTTTTGTTTTGTTGAATGCTTTTTTAATTTTTTGTCTGCAGCTACTGTTTTTGGGCAGAATTTGAGGTTAGAGCCACTGAAACCTGAGAAAAAGGCAATGTGGAAAAGGGAAATGAATTGTCTTCTTTCTGTATGTGATTACATTGTTGAATTCATCCCAAAATCACAGAATTTGAAAGATGGAACTGCTTTAGAGGTAATTTTTTTTATAAAACCCATAATCAAATTTTCAAAATTTAGGATTTGTTTATGGTTTTTTTATCAGTATAAATGTAATGATATGAGTTATCATTTGGGTTTCAGGTTATGGAAAGCCGACCAAGATCTGATATTTACATTAACCTTCCTGCATTAAGAAAGCTGGATTCAATGCTTATTGTAAGAACAACTTAATTTTGCTCGAAACAAAGACTAATTCTTTTCTTTTTTCCATAGCTTACAAGAAGGATAAATTTCTTTTTAATTTGGCAGGAAATATTGGATAGTTTTACAGATACAGAATTCTGGTATGCAGAACAAGGAAGCATGTCAGCGAATTCAACTCGTTGTGGCTCATTTCGGAGAGTTATCGTTCAGCGAAAAGAAGAAAAATGGTGGGTACCAGTTCCATGTGTTTCTCCTGGTGGTTTAACAGAAAAATCAAGAAAGCATTTGAGGCAAAAACGCGATGCGGCTAATCAGATTCATAAAGCAGCAATGGCTATTAACAGTAGCATTCTTGCTGAAATGGATATTCCAGACACTTACATGGCTTCACTTCCAAAGGTTTGTTTGTTTGTTGGTTAGATTCATATTCCAGATTCTGATACAGGATTTCTGAGATCTTAATATTGAAATTTCAGAGTGGAAGAGCAAGCCTTGGCGACACAATTTACCGGAGCATTTCTACAGCAGACAAATTCTCTCCGCACCACGTTATTAACTGTCTGAACATGGAATCAGAACACGAAGCATTAGAGCTTGCAGATCGAATAGAAGCTTCGATGTATACTTGGAGGCGAAAAGCCTGCATGAGCCATTCAAAATCTTCCTGGGGAATGGTTAAAGAACTTATGTCTGATATTGATCGGACGGACAAAAATCACATCTTAGCACAAAGAGCAGAAAGCTTGCTCTTTTGCTTGAAACAGAAATATCCTGAACTTGCACAGACGTCACTGGACACTTGCAAGATTCAGTATAATAGGGTAAGTTATAAATTCCCATTTCCATACAGAAAATAGAACAAAAGTAACGAAATTCGAGCAGTATAATCTCTGTTACATTGCATAATTTTAGTATTTTTTTGAAATTTTTGTAGGATGTGGGGCAAGCAATCCTGGAAAGCTATTCCAGAGTTCTTGAAGGTTTAGCATTCAACATAGTTGCTTGGATTGAAGATGTTCTTTTTGTAGATAAATCGGTCAGAATCCGGGATTAAGGATTATCTTAATCCAGGATTAGTCTTCTGCTTATACCAGCAGAAATTTACAGCTTTTGTACAAGATAAGCTTTAGGAAATCTTGTTAATTTCTTGTTTTTGCGGTTAATCTGTAATAAACTAGATGATTTGTCAAATTTTAATCACTTTCAGGAGAAATTTGTACATTCTAAAGCTTCCAAGAAAAACCCAATTTCTGCAATAGAATCATCTGTTCTGTAGAATAGTAAAATAAT
The DNA here is from genome assembly GCA_949640765.1 of Croton laevigatus. NCBI lineage: Eukaryota > Viridiplantae > Streptophyta > Magnoliopsida > Malpighiales > Euphorbiaceae > Croton > Croton laevigatus. The sequence continues at coordinate 19,975 of CATIWJ010004564.1, read as the reverse complement.
TAACATATCAAATCATCAATCCTAAAAATTTAATTGGATTAACTTAATGATAATCGTAATCAAGCAATCAGCAGCTTTTCTACAAGAAAAACCCAATTGATTAACCAAATACAATCACTAATTACCTAATTTTAATCATATAAACAGTAACCTAATAAACTACTGAAAATCTAGTACTAGTACTACAAGTATGTTTCAGAATTCAGTTGAGAGTTCAGACATCAGTCAATGAACCCTTTACCATAAAAGGCGGAGGTAAAGGTTTTTTAAGACCAGAATTAAAAAAAGAAGAGTGGAAAAAAACAACCTTAGAATAACATTTTCGAATTTCGCCATTGTTTTCCTCTGAACATTTCTTCAGAGATACGAATGCTTCTTCAGAAATTACAATTCTATGCTTGTGCACGCATTTTTCATTATCGCCATTGTTTTCCTCCAAACATTTCTTCAATTTCTCTTGAGAAAATATTGTCTTCTGCTTCCCATTTTCTACCATGGACTTGCATTTCTTGTAGTCGCCATTGTTTTCTTTAAAGCAATTCTTCAGAGCTTTGCCTTCTTCTTCGGAAACTATTAGCCAATGCTTGTCTGTTTCCATGGCGATCGAATTGAATTTGTCTTTACCAATCAAACACTGCGTAGTATTATTTATAGAGAAGAAAGTAGTAAGGAAAAACAAAAGAGAAAATTACTATTCAGTCCCTGAAATTTAATTAAATTAATATTTAGTCACACATTTTTGACAAAATAAATATTTGATCCTTATCTTCATCCAAGTATTTAGTTATTCTAGCTAAATATAAGAGACAATTGAAAAATTAGTCAAATTTTAGGGTTAAAATAATACTATTTCCGTTCTAAAATAATTGAGACTTTTACTATTTACTCTTCATTTTTTTTTATAATTACTTTCCATTCTACCATGAACAAGTAACAACTCATACTTACTCAATATAAAAACACGTGCACTAAAGATAAATTGTATTCAATACAAGAAAAAGAATATAATTATCATAATTCAATAAAAAGTACAAAAAGTAGTAATAATATTAGCTAACATTCATGGATAAAACAGTAACATTATTATTAACTCAAAATATACCATAAAATTAATAATTGAACAAAACCAAAATATAGGAATTGAGAGAGTTATTTTAAACAAAATTGAGTGAATAAATTAAAATATCAGGCAAACTTTATAATATCAAATGGTAGTAATAAATTTTCAGAAAAGAAAAAGAAGCAGAAGCAGGTAGGGGAGGAAATGACAGCTGGGTGGGAGAGCAGCACATAATTCATGTCTTAACTAATTTTCTTCTTTCCCAAATAAAAGTTTATCAGACAGACTACCTTCTCTTCTCTTCTCTTCTCTTTCTATAAATTGTAATTCAAAAAATCCACTTTGAGAATGTACAATAAATTATCAGACACAACTCCTGCAATAAATAAGCATTTTTATATCCTAAATTTCATCAAATAATATTAACTACGCTTTAATAAATTCTCTTTTTTTCTAAAAGTCAGTCGATTTAGAGTAGAGCACATAGTAGAAATATGTAAAATGAGTGTATTTATTCCGTTTTTGTGCATTCATTAGAATAGAGATTGTAATTCTCAATTATTATTATTATTATTATTAATTCTCAATTCAAATACACTTCTTTTAATTTCTTAAATTTCACCTAAAAGGGAAAAAAAAAATGCAAGTTACATAAATAAACATACAGTAACTATTATCTCGTTCAAACCCTCTCACCCGTACCCCTGTTTGGAAAGAGGTTACGCGATGGTACATAAGGGTAAGGAGGAGTAAGCCTTACCCTCTCTTACCCCTCAAAACTCCAATTTTCTTACCCCTCAAATTGAGGTGTAAGTAGAGGTAAGGTTAAGCTAACCTCTTTTCAAACATCAATAATTTTTTAATGTACCCCTCCTTACACTTCCCCCTCCCCCTCCTTACCGTTCCATTAATTACCCCTTCCTCACCCCATCCAAACATTGTGTTAGGGTAACTAAAAAGGCCAAAAAATAAAAAAAACTGCTATCTCAAAACTACATTATAATCTTCTCTCTCAAATAAAAAAAAAACTTATAGGGAGACAAAAATAAATAATAAAACCGTGTATGAAATGAATTGCAAAAAATTAAGTCCATAAAATTTAAAATATATATATATAGAGCAGCAATTGAGAAAAGAAGACAAGAAGCAGCAGGAAAATTGAAGCATTCAGACATGCAAATGGAACAAGCAAACATGAAGATAATGCAACAATAGATTGATGCACTTGAAACATCTACAAATCATTCTTTAGAGATATTTTACCCCGATGAATTGATAAAACGTTAAAAAAAAAAAATCTCTATATATACAACAAGCCTCCGAACAGCACCAGGAGGACACGGTCTAGATGGGTGAGCCTCCGAACTGCACCTGGAGAGCGAACACAGTCTAGATTGGGCGATAGTGATCAAAAAGTTAGTAGTCAAATGGACCCGAGAACTGGCGGGGCAGGGCGGGCCGATTAAGAATCAATATGTGGGACCTATGGCTCATGCCCCCCAAGGAATGTCCCTCCCCACAACTCCCATCATTGCCATCCAAGGCGGGGAAAGGCAAGAACGAGGTAGAACACCTTGATGCATGATAAACAAAAACATTACCTGTTGAGGGGGAATTGCTCGATCGAATCCAGGCCAAATCAAGAATGGAAGTTAAGTTTTAAATCAGCTGTCATCATCCACAGCGCCGATATACGTGAGATCTGTCCGTCTGACCCTCACCGCGCCTTTAAGCCAGCTGGAGGCTCGAAGATTCGCGTGGTCGCCGCTGCCAATCGCAGCTCCGCTACTTGAAGATGAGCCTGATCCAGTGCCATCTTCCAAGAGCGTCCATGGGTCAATTTCCATATCATTATTATCCTGTTGCATGTGTAATGACTTGGACTTCCCTTGCATGTTTGCTGTTCGTGCCAAAGGAAGAGGATTTTTCTGGGATGGATTTCCAGCGGGAAACCCAGATATTGTGATACTGGGTTGAAGAGAAGCAATTGCAGCGGTAGCAACTGATGGTAATTGGCAAGATACAGACCAGCGTACAGGAGGGGGAAGGACCGGCATTGCAGCTTGGATGCGGCACCGGATTGAACCAGGCAGCTGCATGTGATCCAAGTCGTTCTGCATTCAATAAGACATCCAAATTATCAGGAAGCTCATTAGGGTTCTCCATATCAGGACATTGTTGTAGTTTTCTCCTTTCGGATTTTAAAAAGCGCTTGTTAAAAAGAAGCAATTTGTTGCTTCTATAAAAACAGCTTAAAATTAAAAAAAAAAAAAACCCAAACAATCAGGTAAATGACTGGCTTTTAAGTTAAAAAGGGCTTAAAAGCTGCTTTAAAGTCATGCCAAACAACCACTAGGCCTTGTTTGCTTGTGTTTTGACTTATAGTTTATAAGCACTAGAAACTGTTAAAATGACCCAAAAACCTTGGTGGAGCATAGACACTGGCATTTTCAGTTTACAAATAAGGAAAAAAAGCCTTTTACTAGGTTAAACTTGAAGTAATTAGAAACCACTAAAACAACCAGCAAATTGTAACTTATTTGTAGGCAGCTTTTAAGTTAAAAATAAGTTTAAGTTTAGATGAACAGGTCAAAAGTGCTTGTATGATGCTTAGGTGAACAGGGGCTAGGTCCAACTATCCCATTTTTTTCTTTGCTGAACCAATTATTTAGACTCAAAACTGTTCATCTCAATAAGAAGTTAGACACTGAAAATAGTCTCCTTCCAGTAGTTAAAAATTTTGTTTAATCAAAAAGCAATAAAAACCAACAGCATTGTTTGTTGGAGAACAAACCTGTAAACTCTCCACTACCTCACGATCAAATCCAGCAGAATCCTTCTGAAACTCATTCGTCAGCTTGGAAGCTGATTTTGACTTCAACCAACTTGGCGGGCTATTACTTAATAGGCCATGCAAGACTAGTAATAACCTATCAAACAGACATTCACCAGATAGATCTGAAGCAGCAGCTTCCATTGTTGACTCCACTTCCACCTTCAATTGAGAACTTTGCATAGGAGAGAAAGATAGGTCTGCATCCTCATGCACAACCCGATGACCTAGTAGACGAAGTATGACAGACGCAAGCATGTACCTCATGTTCCGGCCAGATGGCTCCCTGACAAGTCCAACCAAAGGAAGAAGTAAGACAAAACTAGTTATAAGAAGTTGCAAATAGAGCATCATATAATATGTGATATCCACTGTTGCGAATATAAGACAGTAAAGAATAATAGACGCTATATGAATATAATGACCAATATAAATGCACCTTTTTGGTTTTTTTTCACCTATATGTTATCCAAAATTTAAAAAAAAGATAAAAAAAAAAAAATCCCAAAACCATTCAATAGATCCCACACAATAATCAAAACACAATAATCAAAATGACTGGGCCTGGGGCAATAAGCAACCAAATCAAACTCTTGAGTTTGATTCTTAACACAACATCACCATCCATGGCCCAACGCGAAAATAGAAGTCTTAAACATCTATTCAGCAGTAAAATAGCCAAAGAAGCACTATATTACCCAAGATGACAGCAAAACGAAATATAGGTATCCAAATAAGAAGCCAAGACCAAAGAATAATTCACAAAATGGGCAAAATGTAAGGGAAAAAAAATCTTAGCAGTGTAGAGGCAACATAACCGAAAGTTCCACAATAATATGATTGTATTTGAATAATTACCCGTCTGTGCATATAATCGGAAGCAATCTCAATAATAGTTGCAACCGAACTGACATAGAAGCTCGAAGGGCAGCAGGAGAAGGAGGAGCAGTCTCTGCAGCTCCTCCTGCTGTCCGTCTGTTCATTCCAGGACTGTTGCCCCTTATAGCCTTGCGATTACTACCTTTACTTACAGGACCTTCCATTCCAGAAGAAGTAGACCCTGCCTGCTTGCTTGCACCCCGACCAAATGCATTTATCTGTTGTTCAATATTAATTAACTGCTTGATCAAATCACTAGCAAAAGTATTACGCGACTCGTCAGAGCCTTGGTCTATGCATGGGAGAACCAGTTCAATGAGAGCTCTTTCAGTCATGTGTATCTGGTTAATACTGAAACTCTCGGTCTCAAATATTTGAGCAGGCCCTTTCCCAGTCCTTTTCGTATTTGTGCTATCTTCAACAACCTCCCCTTCTTCAATTGAGGTGACCTCAAACTTCTTCTTGTCTCCTCTGTTGGTTACAGGACTAGAACCTGACCTACACCAGCCCCATGGCTTCCAAAACTGAGCTTTAGTTGAAAGATTTTTGCTCTCTGCAATATTAGTAAGTCGCTGTCTGATGGTTTTCCGTCCAAAAAGGACATCAAGGCCTCCCAAGAACCATTTTGCCTGCAATAACATTGAATCTTCCAGTGACTTTCCAAACAGATGAACCAGCTCAGAGAAAAGAGGTGCAGCATCAGGTCTGACCAACAATCTCGTTAGGATGATCACAATGAAATTGTTCTCATTATCAGAAGCAACAGCTTTTTCAAGACCAGGTGAGGAAGAACGAATCGCATCTGCTAGGGACATATCATGGTTCTCAAGCTTTTCAACAAGGGCTTGTTCATTCAAAAGCAGCCTGAGTTCAACCCACTGCCAATGGAATTTTGCAGGCTGCACAGTATCCAACACATTCACAAGCTTATCCAAAAGCTTTGTTTCATTCTCCACATGTTGAACTTTGGACCCACTGAGTACTGAAACTCGGTTGCTGTCATCATGTGCGGACACAAAGTGTGGCATTTTACAATCAATGATCGCATTCAAAAACTGTCTTCCACGGAGAGGAACAAATGCTGCAGATTTGTCCAAACCATTTAACATGGCAGCAAAGTCAGCATCAGTACCATCAGCAGCTACAAGATCATAAAAGCCTTGACTATCTCTCAGGCACACGTCCCGGAAAGGAAGGTGTTTTATGGCATCGCCTATGGCCATCGTCAAAGAAAGGTATAACTGACTTAAGTCTTCACGGTTTATAATATCTTTGCTAAGAATAACTTGTCTCCAAATAACAAAAGCGAATATAGAATACGCTGGTGGAAAGACTAAGCCAAGAGGAAGCATTCGCTGCATCCTTGAAAGAGCAACAATAGATGATTCGCCCATCAGTTCCACAATTAAACCATCGCATAAAGTTCTGCAATTCCCAATGAGCAGCCTAAACCAATGCACATAAACTTCAATTGAGTTGTCCATTTTAAAAGCTGGAATTGAACGGGCGTTACCATTGGAATTAGATTTTGTGCTCCTTATAAACTGAATAACATCCAAGCCTTCTTTTAATCTTAACACCGTTACCATTCTCTCCAAGCTCATAACACCTTGGATAAGAGCCCCAATGATAAGAGCAGAGATTGCAGCGGCAATTTTTGTTCCCCTTCCATGTCTGGCAGAACTGTTCATCTCATTGGCACTGTTCACATTAGAATCTTCAGCAGATGGTTGAAATTGATTTCGAGAGGCCTTTCCTGGAGCAAGAACAGTAGCAAGAGCTGATGAGGCTTCCGTTGCAAGAGCTATCTCGAAAACCCGGCTTTGACGCTCTCCAAGGGCTTCCTTAAGAAGAAATAGGCAACTGATATGAATGCGCAAAATGCTCCTTACAAAGCTATATGGAGTCATAGCGGATGAAGAATTAGAGTGGTTTGTGACCGCTGAAAAATCAGGCATTTTTGCTATAGTTGGTCCAACATTATTCACTATAGCAGAAACAGCTGAAGATACCAAAGACGGGTCACCTTCTTGAGCAGCACCACCAGTCTGCCGAAAGCAATCCAATAAACCCCGAATTATTTGTTGCGCTATCTGGTGACCATCGTCAGATTTTTCATATGCAGGGCTTCTTTGTGCACCAGAGCCAAATAACTTTCTCTCCTTACCAAAGAAATAGTGGAAAGCTTCATCAATTTGTCTTTGCACTATTTCTTTCATGTTGATGCCAGCTCTGCTTATTCGATTACCAGTTATCTTTTGCCGGAAAAAATCATCAAGATCTTCCACTCCAGCTGGAACTCCCAGTGGGAATCCAAACTCTCCATCCAAGGACCGACTAGGATCGAGTTCAGAAATAAGTCTTTTATCACAAGTTGCTTTAAAATTCTTCTCCCATTCAAACACACTTGGCACATGGCCGTATTTCCTCAACAAATACCGGGAATAAGTTAAGACCGCTGAGCCTGAAAGCCTTCCATTAGAAGCCAGCAGTGCTGCTACACGTTGTACTGCAGCTGTTAACACTTCAGGAATAAGATCAGTTGTGACAAGTATGTTCTCATACCTGAAAAAAGAAATCATCATTTATCAATACAACAATACTTGCAACAACTACATATAGGCACAAAACAGCAATTCAACAGATGCCATCAAATATTTCATATACTTGGCTGATAAGCAAGAGGAAACCGGAAATAGCGAGCATAAAATATTTTTCCAGCACACAGAAAGTAGAAACTTCATTAACTAAAACTAAGCAAAATAAAGGTCTCACCTTCGTAAGCACGACATCAGAAATGCCTCACCCACATCACATGCATGGTTTTCCACATTCCTTTGCAGCACTGCAATATTTCTCCCACTATGTATTGTAGAATTATGATTGCTGACAACCTTTGGTAAAAGCCAGAGCAACAATTTGGCTGCAGAAACTAAATCATTACAAACATCCATCAAATACAGTATTGCAGAGAGCTCATCCTCACAAAGCTTCCACCGTGTAGAGCTTCTATCATCAGCAGGCACAAAAGGCCTATTGAACTGGCTGGACTTGCCAATATTCCTTTCAGTCTCTTCAACAAGTTGCTTCACAACGGTTACCAACCAAACAGTAATGGACCTTTTCTCCACAAATCGCAGTTGCTTTAAAGATTCTGCAATTGAAACAATATCTCCACCATGCAATGTTTTGATTCCATCCGCTGACTTAAGAGCTTCTGCTTCTGTCCCATTTCTGTGGTGAGGGCAACTAACCTTATTATCACATACGTGACTTGTGGAAGCTCCCTGGCTTCCATCAATCCTAGCAGCTGCTAACTGAGCTAAACTTTGAGTTTTCCGCACGACCTTTTGCCTACCCTTTGTTACCTGTTTGGAAGTTTTCAGTGGTGGATCAACCTTGGATAAATCTAATGATTTGGTCCCCTTCCGCACCCACCAAGTGTCTTCATCATCAGATACTGGCGAGTGACCTTGAAGGCATGAGCTCTTTTCTTCACTTAATTTTTGTCTCTTTGCCTTTCTACAATCTTCACAACCTGGTGTACCTTCCACTAAATCAATTTTGTTGCATATTGATTCAGCAGCCCTCTTGGAACTCCCCTGAGATTCATCCAGTCCTGTGTCTGAAGAAGAAGATGAGATAGGAATTTGTAATAGTGATGAGATAGACGCCTTCAGTTCGTCAATGTCAGAATTTGACTTGACTTTTTTTGAAGCCATACCATTGTTGGGCCAGGAATGAGTAGTTTTCCATTGATCAACAGAATTTAAGGAAGTGCCATCCTGTACAGAGGTTGGATGATGCCTTTGTTTCTGCACCAACATATCTGATTTGCATGAATTTCGATATTGTTCAACAAGGACACCGCGTAGCAGGAGTCGGCGTTCATTGGAGTAAACATGCATGGCATCCAAAAGATCGGACCCTTCTGTAACCCTTGCTTCCTTCAAAATATCATGGAGAAAGAGCCCAGGCAATTGTTTCAGAATTTGATAGTGTCTCTTCCGTCTCTCAAGATCACCTCCAGGCCCACTGCCATCCATAATCCCACTAACTATTAGCTGCCTGACATAAGAATGGGGATAGAAGATCCCAGATCGTATAAGTTCCACTATGAGCAGCTGAAGACGCTTCAAACCTTCTCCCTTCTGAACCTCATGTTGATCAATCCAACACACTATAATGTCATGTAAAGGACCTGGACTCTCAAATATATCTGATGAGTTAGCATTTTTTCTGATCCCATTTTTCGAATTGCCTTTGTTTTCACATCCATTTCCAAAAGGAACCCTGCCAACAAAATTATGCTGGTTGAAACCTTTAATTCCAAGGGGCCTCTCATTCTTACGCCGAGATTTACTTTGCAAATCTCTTATCTTCAGCCTTAGAAGCCGACTTGCAATATAAACCTGAGAAAAATCCTTTTTGCCAGTGAACTTAACATCACTAGGTGGGGCAGCCCGAAAATCCCTATAATCACATGTTGCCCACTCACAAAGGAAAAACACAGAACAGATAAATGACATGCTCACTGTCCCTATCCACTTCAATGATGACCTCAAACATGGACTGACCTCTTCAATCCAACCTTCATCAACAGCTCCATCGCTGAAATTGTCAAAAAGCAAATTGTAAGCCTCTCTAATATCTCCCTGCGAAAGAGACTTATCCAATGCTTGTATAGCTTTCGCCACACTGTGAACCATATATCCAGGACAAGCAGCCTTTGCAAGATTATCTGCCCGCTTTTGAATGGATGAAACAACCTGATCAAAGGAGAAAGATTGATAAAGGGAATCAAGTCCTTTATTTCTTAACACGCCAACAGCTCCAGCTGAATTATCTTTTCTTGCCTCTTCAGATGACTTCAACACAAAAGCCCCATCATTTACTGCATAAGACAGTACACTTGGTGGCAAAGGAAAGCAATCCAAAGCAACAAATGTATCTGGCACAGCCAATATCAAATATCGAAGCATCTCTATTAGAGCAGAGGTAGTGTAGGCCCTTCGAGAATTATCTGCCATATCTGACCCACCTGGAGAAGCTTCTCGAATATAACGAACCGCTATTACAGCAAGAGCACGGACATAAGATTGGGATAGAATAACATTATCTAAAAAACCATATATGATTGGCAACAGCAACTGCAAAATCTCCAGCATGTCTTTCTCCTGAAAGAGACTAAATATTAATATTCAATCCTGTGCAAACACGAAATTTACCTAAAACTACAAAGGAACAGGTTACAAAAAAAAATTGGCATTGCTAAAAACATACCTGCAGTTGCTTGAGAACCCAATCAATGATTAGAGAAGGAAGCAGCAGCCCTTCAGCATGGTGCCAATGTAATAATCGTACCACATACCACCACTTAAAATGCAGAGAAGGCTCCTCTCCATCAACAAATGCCGGAGTTGCTTCATTTCTGTGCTGTAATGAACCCGCATAAAGAATTTGAGGTGATCTATCTCTAGCATGTGGAGCAGAATGGGTGAAAAATTCATCAAGGAGAAACTGCAAGTACTCAATGACATCATTTGTCCAAAGATCTGTCCGAGACAACTGAGTTTTATCAAGTGTGCCAGACGCAATACTAGCAGAACCAGGACGAACCTGCAACAGACAACCATAACCTGTGATTATAAATTATCAACAATAACTAAGGGTATCACAAAAGATGATTGTATTTTAAGTGGCTCTACCTGATTAAGATAAGTAACTTTTATAAACCATGTTGCTCTCAGTAATGGAACATTATTCCTAATAAGAACTTCAAGAAGGGATTTCCTCCTGTACCCATGAGGCACATGGTCAGCCAAAGTACGCAAACGCTTGTGCGGTTGTGATAAACCCTGGCATAAAAGAAGATGAAAGAGGAAACTTATTAGGATGAAGTACAAGAGCGCATGACAACATTAATTTATCACAACACACAAGATACTCTTTAGTGGAACTTGAAAATTAGGGAAAAAAAAATCGTTGTAGAAATACAGAAACAAATTGTCTACACATACCTCAATCCACTTCCTCCTGAAATCTTCTCCACAAGGCCTTTGCTCAAGGAAGACCCCAGGCTTGGTTAATAATGACCCAGAAAGAGGTACACCATAGACCTGACCCGCCTGTCACATTGAGAAAAGATGTATACACCCATATGCATTAATAAGATTTCAAAACAAGATGATACAAAATTCAAAAAAAAACATGATGGATTGACACAGTAGTATGCAATAAGAAAAGCCTGTTTTCAGATTTCTGGCGAAAAAACATAAATACCACCTAAAATTAGAAAGGAAAAAGGCCTCACCTTGCGCTTTTGAGCACGGGACTCATTGATGGCCCTCAGACATTTTCTGATTGCCTGCAGTGCAGAGAGAAACAAAGCATCAACTATCGTCAAGTGCCAGTCATTTTTCAAGATAACTTTTTCTACATACTGAATTAAAATGTAAGGACTATATATGTACATGTATTCACCTCTCTGCATTTTATGATAACGGGCTTAGAGAAGTGTTGAACCTGGCTCAACGAGATTTCCCTATTTTCCTGACAAGTCAGCATGTAAATTAACATAAGATTTGCAAGGATCATTTATCATTTTGCATTAAAATATTAGCGAACAAATTTCAAAAAGGACCACCAAACATGTGAAATTTACGTCACTTAAGCAACATCAAATGTAGTTTTGACCAAATTAAATAACTCAAGTGAGATTGAGATTTACCTTCAAAATCTATAGAAGCAAGACTAAAGGGCAATTTAGTAAAGACAAAAGGAAGTATAACTAGTATTAGTGTTTGTGTCTGTGATGTAGCTTTTACTATTTTACATTGCCATAATGCTTTCAATTTTCCATGGCTTGTGAGATCTAAGAGCACATGTACTTGCACTAATATGGTCATACTGAATGCATATCCAGTACAATATCACTCGGTCTAACATTATTTGTATTGTAAATGAAATGCATTACATGTCACCCTAATTGAATTAAGATTCTCTAATGTTTATGTTATTGGCATACAGTCAATCGTAAATTGATCTAACTGGAAATAAAGAAATTAAATGGATAAATAAATAGTTTCCAAAATGACTTCAAACATTAGTTAAACAGTATTTCAATTTTAGCTATTTTGGACTAGATTTCACTTTATTATCGAACACTTTGAACTTCTATCTTACATACAGTATATAATATTCTTTTTTTTTTTTGGATTTTCCAGCAAAACCAAAAAAATTCATCACTTAAAAGAAGACATCTGAATCATTATAATATATGGATTGGTTATTAACTTTACTAACTTGAAAAACTATTATGTATCCATATCCTATAACTGATAATCATATTCTATTTAGTTAAAAATTATGAAAATCATCATTTTACTATTAACTTTTATAGCGTTCCATTTAGTTGGTAGTGTCATAATAATGGCATTTGATATTTGATATTGTCACTCGATAGTGGTAAAGACAATAGGTAAATAATGTAATGCTGACACAAAATGACTGGCTATTAAACAGCACTATGGATTATTATCTCAACCTCCATGGAAATAAATCGAAATTTAAATACTAAAAAAGATACCTCGAGACCTTCAACTGTCTCCTTGTATCCAGAATGAACATATTCTTTAGTAAGAGTCTCCTCCGGGCAATTTGGCGTCTGAGGATGAAAGTCTGGGGGTCCAAGACTGAGATTTAAATAGTACCCGTGTTATATGGCCAAGCATCATAGTTATATGCAATAAGTTAATAAATACTAAATAATATATTCTTACTTAAAATTCTAATTCAAATCATTCCATTGCACATGCATAAATAATCAAAATGAAAATATAAAAAACAGAAAATGCTAATCTAGAGTATACCGAGAATTTAGGGGCTCTTTATCACACTTCAACTTGTATGCAGTCAATGGAGGTTGCCGTCTGCACCAAAGGAACAATTACAGGCATATAAAACCAATATAATAAATTAATAAATAGTCAATCAAGAATTTTGAAAATGCACTAATTCATTCGACCAAAAATAGAAATACAGAATAGTATCCACTTAAAAGAAAAATAACAATCAAACCAGAGAAAGAAAGAAAAGAGATAACCTACATGTACATCCAACAAATAGTTACACAAAAACTCAAGAATGAGACAATGTTAGCCCTTGTTGCGAATTATTTCAAAAGAAGAATAAGTAGAACTACAAAGTACAATCAAATCCACAAAACGAATATCTGCTTACATAATTATACTATATATGGACCCATTCAGTTATCACGAAAAAATATGATTCATGCAAACCTTTGGATTATGGCAACTAAGTAGCATTTAAAATGAAATAAAAGCCATCTGGGAGATCATAAATGAGAAGCTCAAATTGACTGTAAGCAAATAACAGCACAGGTAGAACATCAAATCATGTTTCTGCATTTTATACTCTATGGAATTCTTTTGGTATTCTACCATATAAACATTTGGTAATTTACCAATTTACCTGGAATTAAAGGAATAGTTAGCTTGCAACGAAGATGAATCAGGCCGGCCAGTATCCCTAACTGATGCTCCACTAATAACATTATTATTTATTGCAGCAGTGCCGCTGGCAGTATGAAACCTTTGCATTTCTCCAAACTATAACCGGCATACTGCTCCCAACATCAAACCACTGCAAAAAGAAACCATTATAAATTCAGATGCAAATGGAACCAACAATAGGAATTATGATTTCAAACCTAAATATGATAAAGGCTAACCTTAAAAATTATAAGCTTCCACCAACTCTAACTCACAATGTTAATATTAAAATATTTTTTCCCAGAGTGCAAGTTCTTATACACGAATCATAATCAAAACCAACTACATCAAGCTGTCTGATATAACAGCAAGTCAAGGAATCAAAAACAGTTGAGCACAAGGTAGGCCACAAAAAACAATAATAATAAAGGGATCCTCTTTCAAGTTAAAATTCCAGAGCTTTCAAGTTCTCCACTTTTTTATATAAGTTTTAACAAATCTAAATCAACTTTAATATAGAATTTCAAGAACAGCAGAAATCAATCATTTTATTGAGACACATGCTTAAAGGTCAAGAATGGAAAACAAAGCATTGTCCTTAACAAAACCCAAAACTTCCGTGTATAAACTAACTAAATAAGAACAATACAAAGTTACAATTTGCAAGAAAGAAGTACATCAACTGTCAGATTAAAAATCAGCTTGTTCTCATTACATAACAGCATTATATACCCAATTTGATGCACGTACCGAGCCTAATTCTAATTGTTTTGTTCAGAGGCAAAGTCTGTTCAATCCAGATACGCACAAGGAAGAAATGTATTATCTTTAGATAAACATGAAAGGAGAAGGAATATGTTGAAGCCTGCAAAAACTCCACTCTCCCCTCACACCAAGAACAGCTATTAATAAAAAATCAAAAGTACTAGAATCAATACATTCCCCCCACCTCCAACTATCATAGCAGACACTTTGAAACTTAGAGAACAATAACTACTGGCCTAAGGTATGTGTTATGAAAATTCATATTCATAGCTACAAGAAAAGTAGCATTGGGAACTGAGGCTAACAGGACATTAGATTTGCCACATTTAACTTTATATCTTGGAAAGAAGAGAAGATGAAGAACAATGGTAGTTCAAAGTTCCTGACATCTAATATCATCAAGAAAGAACATAAATAAGTGAAGAAAGATCAATGCTGCTAAAAAAAAATTAAATAACACAATTCTGAACCTAACCGGTGCAAAACTTTTTATACTAGAGTTTGTTCAGCAAAATTCCAATTAAACACCAACCACCCACCCTCATTCTAAACAATACCAAGCACCAGTACTATCACTTTGATCCATAGAACCTAAAAACCCATCAATAAGAGCTCAAATTTTAACTCTTTCCCTCCAAAACTTGCTACCGTATAGCACAAAACTTGAAACTCACGAAATTAATCAAAAGCATAATGCAAAAAACACAATACCCGAACCCAATTTGATAAATCTGCAAAATCAAACAAACATCCAATTCAAAACAATACCCACCCAGCATCCAAAACAAACATTCTCAACCAAACTCACCAAATCTAAAGGGGAAAAAACGCCACAATTTATCACAAATCAAAACTAGGGTTTATTTGCAGCTCCGATTCCCAGCTCAAACAGAATAAGCAAGCTACTAAACAACCTCAATATTGAGAGCAGGATAGAAAAAACTAGGGTTTTTTATATCAATATGTAATTAATAATTAACACTGCACCTCAAGTCTATAAATGAAAAAAGGAAATTACGATTTGCAATAGGAAAAATAAAAAATAAAATAAAAGCTGAAAGCCGTACCTTGAATATTAAAGATTCGGGGGAGAAAGAAGAGAGATGCAGATAGACAATAAATCTTTCTAGAGAGAGAAAAAAGAAAGAAATGAAAGATTTGGGTTTTTTTTTTTTTTTTAGAGAGAGAAAGTGGGAAGAAGAAGGGTCTGGGCGTTAGAGGGCTTTGACTCTTTTAGCTTTGCTGATGATGACGATGATCTTCTCTCTGTTACTTCCTGTGTTTACAATAGAGAGAGAGAGAGAGAGAGGCACCGATCTAATCATCTTTTTCTCTCTGTATTAATTTTTTAATTAATACGTATAATCACACTCTTTATACTTTTTTTACCTCTTTTGCCACTCCTCAACTTTATTTATTACCATACGATTACCGAGAACAAAACCAATCTGGTTATCAAGTATCAAGGACAAAATTGTAAAAGTGGTCGGTTGACAAAGATTAACGGCAGCTCTATTAGTTTGTATAATAATCATCTGGTTTAAAAATGGACTGACTGGATGTTTTTTCAGTTGATATAGCTTTTGTAAATGTTTTATTTGGGAAAAAATTAGTATTGTTTAGTCATAGAGATTTAAATAAAAGAATGGAGCTTAGTGGTAATGCACCCTTAGTAAGTATATGCTAGAGATAAAAGTATCTATGTTAGAAAAAAAAAATTAGAGATTTAAATAATATTATTATTTAACCGCTCGTTTTAAATAAAATAATTCTTTTGTCCATTCCGTTTGGTTTTATTTATCTAGCTATTTAGTCAATCTGTCCAATTTATTAATAATATTTGCCAAATTTCAATAATGAAATTAAAAAAATTCACCAATAAGCCAAATTTAGGGACTAAATATAATACTAATATTTGTTAAAAAATATATAATACTAATATTAATAAAATATAAAGAAATATTTCTTAAAATTAAATAGAAGAATTTAATTTTTTGAACTGAGCTAAAATGTAGAGATAAAAGAGTTATTTTGTTAAAATTCAGTTAATAAATCATAATATTAGTAAATTTTCAGGATTAAATAGTAATTTTTCGAGCTGAAAACTCTAAGGTTATTTTATGCTCTAATGAACATGGTAGATTTAGCTAATAGTAGAAATGAAGGCTTGACTTTTCAATTATGTGACGGGAAAAAAAAAGTATTATCTTAAAATATAATGCATATTAATAACAAAAAATAATAATATTACAAAAAGTTAAGCATTTTAAATTTTTTTATTTTGGATTTATATGGGGATGAAAGAGATGTTTTATAAAAAAACCTAAAAAGGAAATACATCGCATCGGTGATGTTTGGGTTGGTTGGAATTCTGTTCTACCTTTTTATTTAATTTACCCATAAAGAATTATAATTTTGAAACGGCAGAAAACAAACATGTGAAGCAATATTAGAAGTTGATTTTGATTTTCCAGAAATCATGTTGTAAATCTGAATGTTATCAATAATTATAATTAGAACTAAATAGAAGTTTGGTTTGTTGATAAATATTATAAATAAAGCTCACATCTAAAGCTGCGTATTTTAATACATGCTATCAATAATTAAGTTATTTAGCAATTCGTGCATTGCTATTTATTTAATTGTTAGATACTTAGATTAATTATTTTTTAATTTAGTCTATTGTTGTATCATGTTTAATTTTCCTTTGTGGGTTTTTCTTTCAAGCAATCCACACATATTCATTACTTTGGGGGAAAAAAAAAACCAAACATATTCTTTTATTAGCAAATAATAATAAATCAACAAAATAAACTTAATCTATTTAAAACTCATATTTTTTCTTTAAAGAACAATTTGGGACTCATATTTGAAAAACAAACAAAATGTTATCTTAAATTCACAATTAAGCACTTAACACAATAGTAAACAATTTTACAAAATAACGTAATTAAAATATGTCGTTCTGAAATATTTGAGAAGTCACTGTGTTTACTTATTAATAGTAAACACATTATGGTCACATACTATACTTGGTTCTACTATTGATTATACTAACCTAATGGTGGTTCTACTATTGATTATTCTAACCTAATGGTGGTTCTTCTATTGGTTTTGCCAACCTACTTGGTTCTAGTAAGTTATACTATTTGGTTATACTATTTGGTTCTACTAACCTACTCGTGGTTACTTACTTGGTTCTACTAACTATTACTAGCTTTACCAACTTCATTTGGTTCTACTATTACTAATCCGCTATTATTGATTTCTACTATTGGTACTAGGTTACTTGGTTCTACGTTCTACTAACCCTAATTGGGTTTTTATTACTTGGTTCTACTAACCCTACTTCTACTAGTTGTCGTGGTTATACTTTCTCCTCTTGGTTACTACTATCTTCGTATTTTTTATTTATTTACATTTCAAAATGTATGATTACATTCAAGTTTGATATTAATAGTTTAATGGGTTGGGTTAGGTAGAGTAAAGTATGTTTATGTTAGTTATAAAATATAATTACTGTAGTTTAGTTATATATAAATAATATTTTAATATATGTAACTCAACCCATTAAACTATCAACACCAAACTTAAATCTAATTATAGCTTTCGAAATATAAAAAAATGAAAAATACTAATGTAGCATATCTTACTTAATATTCTACTAACCCTACTTAGTTTTCTACCTTGGTTCTACTAACCCTACACCTGGGTTATACTATTATACTTGGTTATACTAATATAATAGGTTTTACTGTGCTAATACATGATATGTAGACTTTGTTTTTACTTATTTAGAACATCTCCAGTGCTAATATCGAATGTGGCTGATGTGTCACACACAATAAAGGACTTGAACATTAACGCAACTGGATGTAGGGGTGTTCATCTTCAGTTCGGTCCAATAAGAGAAAATCGATATAAACCAAAAACCGATAATATTATACCAAAAACCGAACCAATATGTCCAAAAATTGAGGTGAAACTTAACCAATATTATCGGTTTAGCTTGGTTCGATTTCGGTTAAAAACCGAAAATTAAGGCAAACAATATTTAAGGCAAAAATATTAGAGTCTCAAGCAAATTAAATACATATGCAAAAACACATATTGCTTTTTTAGATGTAAGTAATTTTTTTTTATCCTCCAATCTAAACTGATACACAAAAAGTTGATAATTAAATGCTATTATTTGCCAAACACAGTAAGGTTTCTAACGTAAATAGCACTAATTGGTTCACTAACCAATACCAAATCTAATGCAAACACAGTAAGGTTATCGTTTTCTAATACAAATTAAAACGGAAATAAAACCAATTGCTTTATTAACCAATTCAAATTTTACAATAAAAACAATCAAGAAAAAACAAAGAAATTAAGAGAAGATTCAAACATCAATTAATTACAATACAAACGATTTTTCGATGATCCAATTCATCCCTTCAAGATCGGCCGCCGCTGTTAGGGTCCTTCAAGATCGATCGCCACCGCTGGTAAGGTAGAAGGGAGAGCGGGGACAGTGGCAGAGGGGAGGGGAAGGGAAGAGAAGAGACGACGGTGGTGGCTCGGTCGCCGCTGGTAGGGTAGAGGGGAGAGCGAGGACAATGGCATAGGGGAAGGGAAGAGAAGAGAAGACAGTGGTAGTGTAACATCCTAAAAATAATAATTATTGATTAACACAAATAAGAAAAATGATCAAATTGTAAAATGAAAAATAAATTGTATTAAATTCTAATAATAAATTATTTTAAAGAGATTATTTTAATTAAATGTTTAGAAAATAATTAGATTGAATATTTAAGTATAAATTTGATATATTTTGCAAATTGGTAATTTTTACCACATGAGGTAAAATGCGATAAAACGGTAAATTTAAAATTTACCATAGTTAAATAATAAAATATTAAACCAAGTATAAATATGATAAAAATAAAGTAAATCCTAAATAAACTCTTTGGCAATTGTAAACTCTTGTAAACAAAGATACACCTATTTAATTTAATTTGAAAATTAAGTAAAAATAAGTAAAATCAAATAAATTAAGTAACAAGTGTACAATTAAAATTCAGATTTCTTTAGAGACACACTTAAATAATTATTTGTGACATTTTTATTACATATTAAAGACATAATTTGAAGGGTTTACAATTAAATGAAAAATATGGATAAAAATGGATTAAAAGTAAATTGTAATTAAATTTTAATACAAGTAAAATTTAAATCTGTCACATACCATAATTGAAGTGAAATTATTAGTGGGAAATTAGTGGGAGACAAGAAATGAAATTTAATTTGATATTTAGAAAATTGTCAAAAAGTAAATAGTAAATTAAAATAATGAAAACTAAAATACAAAAAAATTAATAGTGTAATCTGGTCTATAAAATGACCCCTGACCTTTGAGGAGTCATTAGAGTGCAAATTAATTCGGGTAGGCTCTTAAAATTGAGAGAAAACACATAAATTTCCCAAAATTTTGAAATTTGCCCAGTCTGCTTGCCAACCACGCCCAGCCGCCCTGTCGTTTTACGTGTGGCTGCGGGTGGCGGCGTTGTCATTCGGCGTGCAGGCGAGAGAGCTATGGGGCGCGTCGCCTGGCCGGAAAATTCTAGCGTCGTCCTTCAAGTTTCCGTCCATCTTCAATTAAGTCCTTCCGCCTCTGATATAATTCGGTAACGACCCCAAAACTACTTTTCCTTCTTCAATTTCGTCCAAAACACTGATTTAATAATAAATTAAGTTTAATTTTGAAATTAAATATTTTTGGGGTATCAATAAAATAATTAAAGGCTATGATTAAATTAAATATGATCAAAATAAATATTAGAAACTGATTTTTGAGATAAAAATTAAAAGATGAATATTTTTATTAATTTTTGGTAAGTGATTTAACTTTATCTTGAAATTAAATATTCATGTGACTAA
>CATIWJ010004540.1:0-12373 GCA_949640765.1 Croton laevigatus | reverse complement strand
CCAAGCTTTATCAAATCGGAGTTAGAAGACCTGAAAATCTATTATCTTGTTTGTAATTTTTTTAATGAAATACTAGTTCCATAAAAATAATTTGTAACTTATTTACTGGGGACAATTTCAAATTTTGATTGGGTTACATTTGAAAATTCCCTCGTAGACTGACAATCGGTAATTTCCCATTCTACTACGTCCTGTTGCATGTGGATATTTTTGAGAGTGACAATGGAATAACTACATTGAAATCACAAATGTTCTTTCCTATAGAAAAAATAAAAAATTATAGTTTATTTATTTACTATTATTGGAATGCAAAGTGAAAATCACTAAAAAATAGGGATACATGCAACTTGTCAAATATATATATATAGGGATACATGCAAGGATGGATGCTAAATTTAAAATCATAGTTAAAAGGGCCATGAACATGAAAATAATGAAAAAATTGGCCACATAGAGCTTTTTATGTAATCGAATTGGAAATAATGGGTGTATGATGAGTTGACAAAGGGCTTCAAGCTGCCGTCAGTTGACCGTTGACAAACCAGCGCCAATTGCGGCGAAGTTGGTTATCAAACGAGCTTCCAAAACTGATTTTTATACTTTTCGGCCTCATTCAGTTCGATACTCAACGTAAAACTAATCGATTATCGCCAGTATCATATGTGCTTCATGTTTTCAACAGAATCACAACCTAAACCATTAAAATCAAGCTGAAAAAGTCTTCTGAAACTTGTCGAATTTGTGTTCTTCTTTGACAGTTCTTAAATTGCGAAATCTACATCTCCATGGAAGCAACTTCGAAGAATCCATGATATTGATAAAAAAAACCACTGAACCTCGATAATTCTCGATGGAAACCCAACGATAAGCACAAGATTCTTCCTAGAAAATGCTATGAAACCTAGTTCTTCCATTTTTGCCAGTAAGAAAGATAAGTTTTACAATTGTTTCCAATGCATTTTTCACTTGGTTCCAGCCATCCAACGTCATCAACGATGATACCTGAAGACTCGTTGGCGTCTGGGTTGTCAACCAGTACCCTTCGTTCGTCAGTTAGCTACAAGTAGAGGAGCACGTGGGGGAGATGGTGGCTGGAGCTTTTGTTGTTTTGAGATGGCATCGATTTGGTTTTACGGATTAGTTTAGTAAATGTCCATTTAGGATTTCAAAAGAAAATGTGCTCTCTTTTACTTTTTAAAACATAGGTTACCATTTTGGATTTCTATACCTTTTTAATGGTTGATTTTTTTTTAACATAGATAACAAATTTCTTTATTAATTAAAAATTACAATTCAAAACAAGTTTCTGCGCATGAATATTGTTAATAAAGTCTATATCAAACACAGATCTAGCTAGATTATGAGTAGGTACATTGCATTTTCTAGGTACAAATACATAAGAAATGCTATGAGTTTGGTTCAACAAGTGTCTTATATCAACAACAACGTCCAGTGCTTGGTGGTGTATCATTTGCTTCCTAGAAATAGCTTCAGTCACTACTTTTGAATCCGTCTCCACTAAACAGTTTGCCCAACCCTTTTCCTTGATTAATTCCATGGCATTACGAACTATAATTGCTTCCAATCTATTACTTTACCTTGGCTATCTCTTACCACCATCGCAATAGCTCCTTTTTTCTTTTCAGCACTTGTTGAAGCATCTACATTGAGCTTAAACTGTAACATCTTGAAACTCGATAGAACCAGAAGTACAAGTAATCTAATGAATGGATAGGAATAAGGGACCATTAATAAGGATATGCGAGAATAGTATATCATAAAGGAAGGTAAATAAATGACAGAAAAACAGTAAATATAGGGTAATAAAGGGAGATAAGGAAGAAGAACATGTGGTAGATATGAAGTAAATAAAAGTAAATAAATTATAAGTAGATAAATAATAAACGAAAAGTAAATAAAAAGAGAAATAAAGAAATACGTGAATTATACACAAATTGTAAATAGAGGAATAAGAAAATCGAATATAGACGTAACATCTAACAACTGTAGATTCAGATGATACAGTCTGGGCGTGTGGACTCAGAAGGATCGCGGAGAAATTCACCGAACCTCCGAAGTTAAACGTGCTCAGGTCAAAGTCAAAGTTAAGATGGGTGACATCCGTGGAAAGTCGACCCTAAATATGTAAATTTGGCAATATGAATTACAGTAAGGTTACATACAGGCGCCGACCATACTTGGGAGGCGAAATAGAGGCCCATAGCCCAAAAAGACCTAATGGGAATTTTGAAAAAAGTTAGAGACTAAAATGTAATTATCCCAAAAGTTGCATAAAACCTTGATAATGTATTAAATGTGAGATCCTGAGAATAAATCGATCGCAATAGTGTAATTACAGTTGCTTCTGAAATAACATGTATGGAGAATTCTGCGAAAATACGAAAATAAGACTTACGCAAAACCGGCGGATTTGATCCGGATTTTGGACCCTGAGAAGAACAATTTTGTAAAAGTGTAAAACTTAAAAGTTGTTCATTTATGTGTTAGGTAGATGTAGAAATAAGAACCACCTAATTTGGATGTTTACAAACTGAGATATGATTGAAATAGTAGACAGTGCGTAGGTTGCCTAGGGCAGTGCGACCGAGTTCGACGGAAAACGACGTTAAAAATTACTTATGACTCGGATTGATCTGAAATTTTAACACAATATATATTTAGATATCTAGTTTCATTTGGAATAAGAATTATTGAATTTGGAGTAGTATACAAAAAGTTATTAATGAAGGACTATATCAAGGTCAAGTAGAATCTTAAAAGGGCCTAAATGGAATTTCTCTAAAAGTGTTGGAAATAGGATTTCAAAAGTTGTTAATAGAGCCCATAACCGACCTTACGAGTGAATTTTCGGGATTAATCGGGCTATAGTGTTATTAACGTTGTACCATGATTTCTCCCGAAATCACACGAATAAAGAGTTATAACTAAAATTTTACGAAAGGACCTATTTGCAAAAACTTTACTTGAGGAAGGACTATTTGGTAAACAATAAAAATTATGGTATGTTCTTGGCCATCAAGGAAAAATATATTGAGATGACACATGGCTACATCATGGCCATTGAATTATGTTAAGTTGGATTAATAACAACCATTGGATAAAAAATAAAATAATTCAAAAATAAATTAAAAATATAAATAGACAAATTAGAAGAGAAAAATGGCCATTTTGCAAGAGAGGCAGCTGGCCCCCATGGAGGAAAAGAAAGAAAAAAAAGAAAGAGAAGAGAAAGAGAAGGGAGAAAACCGAAGGAAGAAGAAGAAAGGAAAAAGAAAGAAAAAGCCAAGATAAACATTCCCCCCTTATCAATTTTATGTTTTAGTTAGTAATTTGAAGAAGAACATGATAAGAAGAAAACTATGGTTCATATAGAAAGATGATGAACAAAGATATAAGATGAGTTAGTAGTTAAGAAGCTGAAATATGAATTTTGGCAAATTATTAGGGTCATATTCAAGTGGAATTTTCGATATGTTAGGGACGGAATTGTAAGATGTAGTAGAAGAGAAAATTAGAGATATATGTATTAGTTAATAAAAAAGACTAGAATCACCTTATTTGGATAGGAGTAGTGAATGTTATGGCCGGAATAGTAATCAGGGTGCAGGCTGTTATGACCAGTTAGGTTAACAAAGTAGACTGAACTTCAACCAATTATTTGATTATGATAGAGACTAAATTTGAGAAAGTGTAAAACATAAAATATGTAGCTTTATATGTCTAGTTTACCTCTGTAAAATAGTTTCGGTAGAAAGTATATGGATAAAAATTTATACTCAAATAACTGAAAGGCACGCTCTGTGCACATCCAGAATTTAAATTAAACTTTGCCCTATAATTTGATTAGGTTGACTGCATAATTTGAGGAAGAGGTAGAAAACAAAAATGTTTCCCTATATATTAGTGAACTATATAAGTTGGAAGTAACTTAATTGGACTAGTAATAAAGAAGATACAACTGAAAAAATATAATAAGTGTGTAGACTAAAAGTCAGAACCAAGACAGAATCGAACTTGTGACTTTAGCTCATAATATGGATATGTTATTGACATAATTGGATGTTATAATAGAAGACAATATTGTGCCCACATGTGTTAGCTAACTAGAGAATTAAGAATCACTTCATTTGGACTTTTAATGAAAAAGATATGACTAAATTAACGGGTTGTGCGCAAGAGAATTAAGACGTACAGTAGGGCCGAGATAAAAGTAGCGTAAAACATTTGACGTAGCTTAGTTAAATCTGAAATTAATATGAACGATAACCTTATGTGTCTAGTTTAAAAAGAATTAAGAATCAACTTAATTGGAGTTATACAAAACCAGTTATAAGTAAGTTAGCGGAAGGTGCGTAAGGTGAACTAAACCGTCGACCAAAAGAAATTAATGAATAATTACAATTGTATTATGTATTGTCTATAGAAGTGTTTATTTTTTGTTTATATGAGGAGTGAGGGTATAAGGACATATTGCAGAATTGTTTGGGGAATTTTTTATGTAAGAGTGGTGAATAGTTACTATTACTATTCATGGACATTTATATGTGTAGCGAAGCTCTAGCGAAATTTCTTTAAAATGAACCTAAAATTTGACTAAGTAAAATTGAAACTTATTTGGCAAAGTATGACTTAGCCTAAATATTTAGAAGAGACTTATAACATATGACTCCAATATCTTGGGTCTCATAGGTACCATATTCATGACTTAAAGTGTCGGATAGCCTATAGAAAATAGATTATACGTATTTTTGTGAAATGCACATATAAACGCAAAATCGGAAAAACATTATTCATTTGGTAAATTTTCAAGAATGAATATATGAAAAGTACAGACGTATGAAAATAATCTGGTAGTATCAAAGTGATAAGTAAAAGTAAGAAAAAGAATCATAAGCATGTATTGAACATACGTAAGCATGTATTATATACACGTCGAGTAAGATATCAAGATATAAGTTAAGTTATGAGACACAAATTGCAAATAGAAATAAATGGAATTAAAGTAAAGCATAATGAAAATTCAAAAATAAAAATATTAGAGGAAATATATAGTTAAATGAGAAATTAATTAAATTGTGATTTGTATGAGAAATCAGCAGGGACAAGTTTAGTCATGGGAACACGTAATACAAACAAAGAGTAAATGAGACAACGACAATAAGTTTGGTATTTTATACTTATTTAATCACATTTGAATGTACGTACTGTGCATATGTGAACTGCTCATAATGCTGTCATGGTTTACATCATTTGTTGCTGTTTGAGCTACATAATGTACCAATATGTAAATTACATTAAAGCATGAAACAAAAGAACATGAGTAAACAATGATTTACCATTCGTTTATCATATGTTTATCATTTGGACATCTAAATGGACTTTGAATCTTTTGTAAACAAGTCAACTGCATTTAAAATGAACTTTGAAATACTAAGCTCTACTATATTTATTTGAACTAAGTAATGTAGGAAATGATCGATTATGTCCTGAGTTTTGTATTATATGGCTATTGATTTGTTACGGTGACGGCTGTTGTGATTAAATGCGATGACGACTAATTAATGTAGCCATTTGATTGGTGAGTAATGTAGCCATTTGGTGTCTACCATTTGGTGAGCTATCCAAAAGAAATAATGTAACCAGTTGGAAACATAGCAAATTAGTGAGTTTATTCTAATGTAGGTTCATATGAATACCTAGTAGAGTGAAGTGACTAAACAATTACTTTCATAAATAAGTGCATTCACTTGCATTCCTATACAATTGAATTATTTGTTACACATATATGAATTGTGATACTATATTATTGTGATATATACAACCATTGTTTGCCACATGTGACACATACATGATATAAATATGTGTGTTTACATTAAATAAGAATAAAGTACTCACTAAGCATAATGCTTAGCAAGTTTAGTTTTGCTAAACTTGTAGGTTACGGAAAGACACAAAGGAAACTAGA
Organism: Croton laevigatus; assembly: GCA_949640765.1. Classification (NCBI taxonomy): domain Eukaryota; kingdom Viridiplantae; phylum Streptophyta; class Magnoliopsida; order Malpighiales; family Euphorbiaceae; genus Croton; species Croton laevigatus. Next base: position 6,387 of record CATIWJ010004540.1, on the reverse strand, counting down.
ACAGTCAAATAAAGTCAGAATCACTTGAGACACTTAGTATGGCATATGCTTCGTAATCAAAGTCAAACGTCATAACAAACAACAACATAAAGAAGAAGAAAAAATTTCTCAGGTAATATTCTGTATACCAAGTAGCATTAAATGTGGCACACTTAGCTCGGCTAGTAATAGTCAGATTAAGGGGTGTTACATAAACATTCTTGTGAATGGTGAATCTCCGATTGCACCTGCTCAACTTGGGTAATATAAACACTTTCATCACTTCTATTCACCTTAACAAACTTTTGCCAATAATTGACGGCATTTCAAACAACCTCCTAGCAACTCCGTTGTTTTTCGTCAAAGATGATTACGTTTCTATGTTTCCAAATGGCCCATAGAATAGCAACTACCATTGTTTCATTTTTCTATACTTTGCCGAATGGATTCACCAGTTTAATAACTTCTTCACAGAAAGAAACTGCCAAATCACCTTGAATTATTTTCATTCGAAGACCAAAGGAGAAGAAAACCATACTGCTTTTGTGAAAGAACAAAAGAAAAAAAATGCTCCATATTTTTCATTTCGTCACAAAAACCACAGTGGTATGGAGTATTTAGAAGCCTTTTTTGTTAAGTTTTCCCCCCACCAGAAGACCTTTCTGAATTAAGCGCCATAAGAATATATGCCATTTCCATGGAGCTTTTATAATTTCCATAACAGTTTCCAAGGGAAGGACACTTTAGAGCTATGATTATCATTTCCTTAGAGCATCAGACCTGACTGAATACATTCCATCTTTGGAATGGGTTCAAATGAGTTCATCTGGACTGTCTACATTAGCCAATGGTATGCTTAAAATTGCTTGAACATCTTTTGTAGCAAAGTTCAATTCGAGAATATTCTTCTTCCATTACTTTCTAACTTGATCAATAAGTTGATGGACCTAACACATGTTTACATCACGGTTTAAAAAAGGTACAGCAATTTTGGAATTATTTTTAGGTATCCAGGGATCAAAGTAGTAATCCATATACCTACCATTTCTAATTTTCCACCTCAAATTCTTATGCAGCAACTTTTTGCCCCATAGTATGCTCTTCCATCCCCATGATGCATTATTCGTAGCATTGGCAGCAAGAAAATTAGAAGTTAGAAAATACTTACCTTTAAAAAGATGAGCCAAGAGTGAGTCCGGATATTTCAAGATTCGCCAACCCTGTTTAGCTAAGAGCACCATATTCATTATCTCCCAGTCCCTGTAGCCTAAACCACGGCACATTCGTTGCCAAACAATCCAGCAAATCCTTCGTTCTTGTTCTAATCATGGAGTTTATCTCATCTATCAAAGTTTTTTGGATTCTAAGACAAGAGAAAGTGAACAAAGGAATAGGAGTAATAACTGCCTTAATGAGCACTTTCTGTTCCCGCATGTGATAAAAAAATTTCTCTTTCCAACCATTTAATTGCATCCGAATTTTATCTTTGATGTGTTGGAAAGTCTCCTTTTTTTAGGGAGGCCCAGATATTTATCAAAAATATCCACTTTCTCAATGCCTACAAGATTTGTTAGTAGGCCCTCTGGGAATACTTCTAGAGAATATAATGCTTGATTTATCAAGATTGATTGTTTGCCCACCACTATAACTATACTTCTCAAGAAGTTGCTTCAAAATGGTCATTTCTCTAACGGCAACTTTACCAAAGAAGAGCAAATCATTTGCAAACATTAGATGAGAGATTTTTAAATAATACATGTTCATCTGAATACCCAATAATTGTCCTTCATTCATTGCCTGCTGTATTAAGCAGGATAGTCCCTCAGTGCAAATAAGGAATAAAAGAGGTGAAATTTGATAACCTGTCTGATTCCCTGGGTTGGTTTGAGAAAACTGTGTCTTTCACCATTAATCTTTATAGAATATGTTACTGAAGATACAAAGGCTATGATCCAACTGATCCATTTCTCGTTAAAACCAAGCGCTTTCATCATTGCCTTGAGAAAAGTCCCATTCAACACATTCATAGACTTTACTAATATCTAGCTTCAACGCAAAGCTATGATTCTTGCCTCCTCTTTTATTTAGCAAGTAATGCGTAATCTCATGAGCTATAAGAATATTATCAGTAACGAGTCTACCTTTAATAAAGCCATATTGATTTTCTAATATAATTTCCCCATTAATGCTCTAGAGACGCACTGTAAAAATCTTGGAGATGATTTTGTAAGTTACATTACATAACCCAATGGGTCTGAGATCTTTGACAGTAACAACCTCAGCAACTTTTGGAACAAGGGATATTATAATGTGATTCTTGCTACCAAGTATGTTTGTTGAGTAGAAGAAACTTTTACCGTGGCTAACAAGTCATCCTTGATGATGGACCAATAGTTTTGAATAAAACATGTAGTCATTCCATCATCACTAGATGCTTTAGAAGGGTTGATAGAGAATGCCGCTCTTTGAATTTCTTCATCAGAAACCTAGGTAATAAGATTAACATTCATATGCTCAGTGACTTTTATCGGGATCCCCCAATCAGAGAGGTTGACCAAATTAGTGTTTAAGGACCGATAAATTTATTTAAAGTGATCCAGTACTGTTGTAATAATTTGATCTTTGCTAGTAACCTAAACACCTTGAGTATTTTTCAGCCCAATAATTCTATTAACTCGTCTTCTTTGCTTGACTTTATAATGGAAATATGTAGTATTTTTATCCCCAATAAGAGCTAGTTATTCCGTGCTTTTTGTGCCAAAAAATGTTCTTCTTTATTAATCCATTTCCTTAACTCTCTCTCTCTTTGTCTCGAATGGATTCTGCTGGATAAAAGGATTTTTGCTTTAGCTTCACAATTTGATTTTGCAATTTGTCAATTTTTTGAGCATTGAGTTTATTTATCCTCGATCATTCCACAATATTGTGCTTGCAAGTTTTAAGTTTTGAATAAAGCTTGAACATTGCTAAGCCTCGCACCTCCTGACTTCAAGATTCCTGGATCACTTGCTTAAGATCCTGATTCCCCACCAATCGCTTATCAAAATAGAAAAACCTCTTTACCTTCATTCAACCCTGTACAGATTTAATAAAAGAGGCCTATGATTAGAGCCTTTATCATCAAAGTGCTATATGAAGGCATCCTTGAATAAGTCTAACCACCCAGGTGAAGCAAAACCTCTATCAAGCCTTTCTCTAATATTAGCACTGCCCTTTCTTTTATTGTTCCATGTAAAACTGTCGCCCATAAAGCCTAAGTCTTGTACTCCCAAACTGCAGATAAAATTGTTCAAAGTTTACATGGCTGAGTTATAACTACAGCCGCCACCTTGCTTTTCATTTGCATTCATAATACAATTAAAGTCACCTATTAACAAATAACACCCAAACAAAGAAGAACAATATTGCATTAGATTTGAAAATTGTTTGCATTTTATAGAGTCATACTGGCTCAAATAGACAAAAATGATATCCCAATTAACATTAACACATCCAAGTGCAAAACCATGATGGACAAAAAATTGCTATACTTGATGATCGAACAGTTGATTGAGCTTCTCCAAGCAATCGCGAGCCCTCATGCTTTGTTCTTTACAGGAACAAAAAATACATTAAGATACTAAAGTTTCTTGAGTTTTCTATCCACATAAAATTCTCGTTTTTTAACTTTAGAAAGAGCAATAAAAGGAGGGGAATATCTAGCCACCACCTCCTTTAAATACCGACCTGTTAAGGTATTTCCTACTCTTAACAGTTTCTAAAAAGGAGATTCATTAGGATAATAACTAGCCACAACACTTTTGAGTCAAAAATATTAGACAAAATAATAATCCTGCCCATAAAAAATTCCAGCAATCATCAATAGTCATCACCGCAAATGGTCCCAAAAAAGATTAAGAACCTTCTTCCAACGAAATAATAATATTAGCACCAATAATCCAGATCAAAAGGCTGGGATAGATTGCAGTAAGAACTAGCTATATCATCACTACTTAAGTCACAAAATATTGCCAGCAACAAAAATAAAAGAAGCAGGACAAAAATAGGAAACCAGCTATACTTCCCAATTGGGAAAATAAAAGATGGCAACCAAAACGACAAACATACCACGTGTTTTAAGAGATAAATTAAGAATCTCCTGAAACGCTAGGCATGCGTTTTGAACAAATGATAACATTGCTCAAAGTGTACTGTTTGAATTATAAAATAGAAAGTTTTAGACAACCAAAGTGCACTGTTTCATTTAATTAAAATAGCTGCTCAATACGCAACTAACACCCGCGTTTTGCTCTGCTCTAAGGAAAACTTCATTCAAACAAAGACTCGAAGCTTCGACAATTCCATGGAAACCAGTTAAGCTCGAAGAAGATGACTGCAATTCTACTCTCACCAGCAAGAGTTTCCTTAATTAGCATGAAAAAAGCTTAAAACTTAAGCAAAATGAGGAGTAGAAACAAGAAACACAGCAGTTCCAAATCCAATCGAGTGATGAGATATTCTGCTAATTTTTATTCTAGTGATTTAAAAAGCCTATTGAATAAAACCAACCAAAGACTAGCAAATAGGAAAGGAGAAAGAAAACGCAGAGCTTGATAATGTCCTCCTCCAAGTCTTGGCCCAAGTAAGAGCCAAGACTTGGAGGAGGACATCAAGTCTAGATTGACAACTTTAGAAAGTTTGACCCAAAATTAGAAGCCTATCAACATACTCAGGCCCATGTCACCAGCTTAAAAGTACCTAGTCTTGCAAATAATACCTAGAAGAGAAACTTTGTAAATTAGGAGTGGGCAAATTTGGTTGGGTTGAAAATGAGAAATTGATATAAAAATTGATCTTTTTTTTTTTGTAACTGATAACCAAACCGATGGAGGTAAAAACCAAATATCAACCGAACTGCAATATTCGGTTTGATTTTAAAATCAAAAATTTCAAAAACCTAGAATCAACATACAAAATCTGTATTTTCTTCAAATTACGCCATCAGTGAATGTCATTATAGATTTATTAAGAAAATTTGTACATTGAATATCATTACAGATTTTCTTCAAACTTGTATTTTCTTCGAATTACACCATTATTGAATATCATTACAGATTTATTAAGAAAATTACACCTATGTTTTCTTTGTTTCTTTAAACAAAATTGTACATGCAAGAAACTGTAAATTACAAGAACTTCTCATCAAATGAGACAAGAAATGAGGTGTTTTGTTATACAATAAAGAACACAATACTTAAAAAAAATATGAATACCCATAAAAACGATGCAAAAAAACAAACTTACAAGACGAAGTCTTTAGCATCTATTAAATTTTGATGAAAATATTGGGGATTTTGATGTAAGAGATGTGCCATGATTGACTGCAATTTAAAGATGAGATTAGGGAATTGAAATTTTAGGGATTCTAAAAAAAAAAGATAAGAAGAAGAGTCATAATGCGAGAGAGACGAAGAGGAAGAAATGGCGATGACGATCAGGTGCTAGTTTTCGATCGATACTTAAGCTTTGATAATGGTAAAAAATGGCATGAGATGGGGAATGAGTGCTTGATTATGGATTTTTGACTTCTAAATCGTATATCTAAGCCTCAGTTCGCTTTTTCTTCCGGTCGACGTAGATGAGCTTCAAAAGATTGAGGCGCTGATGATGGAGCAGATGGAGGATGAAGAGAGAAAAAGAAGACGAGAAGGACAAGGAGGAGAGAAGAAGCAGATAAAGGAGAGAAAGAAGAGAGATGATAGAGAGAAAATAAAGAGAAGAAAAAAGGAGAGAAAAGGAAAGTGGAGGCAACAGTGAGTGATATGTAGGGTTAGGATTAGAGTCTTAGGTTATATACTATAGAATTTTAGAACATAAAATGGTGAGTTTAATAGTTAGTTCGGTTTTCGGTTTGTTTTGGTTCTTAGACTATCAAAACCGATCATTGAATTGAACTAATCAGTTTCTATACTTTCAGAATTGAAGACCAAACTAAACCAATCGATTAACCGTTTTTAGTTCGGTTTCAGATTCACGATTTTTTGCCTACCCATACTGTAAATACCCTTTTTGCGCTAATGTGTAGACCTACGTATTTACTTAACGGTTAAAAGTAAAATAGTTGTGAAGAGCAGTGATATCTAGCAAAGTAAAAAAAAGAAAAGAGAAAAAAAAAAAGGTTATTCGGATCATGAGCAATACCAGTATAAATAAATCGAAAGAAGAAAAAGAAAATAATAATAGTAATAAATTTTCTGAAAAAATAATAATAATAATAAGTAAAAGGGTCCACCTAGAAAAAGAAAAAGATTACTATTGGGTCAGGTTTGCTAAATATACTAGCAATGGCATTTCCTAAAGCCAAAGACCTCCTCGCGTTGCGCGTGCAGATTCGCTTAAACTACTCTCGCTTTCTTCATCTCCTCCTCC